>JASSUY010034507.1:0-16766 GCA_032466535.1 Forpus xanthops
TGGCTTTTTTTTTTTTTTTTTTTTTTTTAATTTCTCATGGTAAGGCCATAGGATTTGAAACACCTCTTTTTCTTCTGTTCCCCTCAGGAAGAGCTAATAAAGATACTATAAACGGGCAAGTATTTGTGTACCAGGCAAGGAAAGGATTACATGACAGAACTAAATTTCCCATGGACACTTTACACCAACACTTGATATCTTTGACACAACACGAGTCTAAATTTCTGTGTAGTGTGCAACAGAATTTCTCAAGCCCATGAAATTTACAGAAATAAAACAACATTTTTTTGTGGTTTATTCCCATTTGTGTCTGTGACGCTCTACTATGCTACAGAACAACTGGGGCGATTAATTTTTCATCAGGAAAGTGATCACGCACTGACAGCTTATACTTCTCCCTGTAACATGCTCTGCTGCTCTGAGGCACTGAATAAATTATAATTTGAAATTAAAAACAAAACAAAACCAAACAGGAACTTTTTAACCTGCATTGAAGGAACTTTGCAAAGTTGCATTACTTAGACCTTAAACTATATATTTGCATTCATATATATATATATACATATACATTTATTATTAGAGTATCATCTCCCAGAATGGACCACAACAACCAAAATTCTTTTAAGGTTGGATAATTGTAAAATGACAGAATGGTTTGGGTTGGAAGGGACCTTAAAGCTCATCCAATTCCAACCCCCTGCCATGGACAGGAACACCTTCCACTAGACCAGGTTGCTCCAAACCCTGTCCAATCTGGTCTTGAATGCTGCCAGGGATAGGGCATTCACAGCTTCTCTATGCAACCTGTGCCAGCACCTTATCACCCTCATAGGATAGAATTCTTTCATGATGTCTAAACTAAATCTCCCCCCTTATTCTACCACTGCATGCCCTTATAAAAAGTCCCTCTCCAGCTTTCTTGCAGACACCCCATACCTAATACTGGAATATATACTAGTACCTATACCTGGAATACATACTAGTAATACTAGAACCTAACACTGGAAGACCGTTATAAGGTTTTCTCTGAGCCTACGCTTCTGAAGGTGGAACAAGCCCAAATGTCTTAGCCAGTACAAATCTGTCAGTACAGAGCATGATGTTCTATACTTTATTAGCAATTACAACTTTTAAAACCTTAGCCACCTGACAAACATATCCACATCTTTCTTATTCTGGGGGCTCAAACCCAAACACAGTTTTTTCCAGGTGAAGTCTCATGACAGTGGAGCAGAAGGGGAGAAACACCTCCCTTGACCTCCTGGCCATGCTCCTCTTGATGCAGTCCAGCATATGGTTGGCATTCTGGGCTGCAAGGCATACTCCTGGTTCATGTGGAGCTTCTCATCAACATGACCACATGCAGGACCTTGGACTTGGCATTGTTGAACTTCATGAGATTCACACAGACTTGGTATATTTATGTTGGATTAAGTTCTCACAGTTTTAAAAACACATCAGATATTTATTTAAGATAGTATAAAACTCCCCACATTTTTTATAGTAGTTCAACTAAAAGTAATGAATACTTAATTACTTTTTTCAGTATGTTAAAACACTATTAGAAACACTCAGGTATTTGTGGGTAGAAAAGTTCTAAACTCCAGGAATCTGTATTTTCTCTGATTCTGTGATTTTCAACACATCCTAATAGGATATGGACCATTTTAGCAGTTCTTTGAGGAGAGCCACTATAAATCCCACAGTAATCTTTAAATTTCAGCAATTATTTTGGCTCATTTTTTGCCAGTTTGTCCCTGCGCACAGCAGGATTCCTGTCTTGGTCATTCTTACCTGGTTTAGATTTGGGAAGTTCTACAGGTATTGTGGAAAAGCATTCCTAGACAGTTGCCATATATTTGGCTACAGAGTTCAACTTCAGAGCAAATCAGTAGATTAATATCGCAAAGTATTACTTCTGCATTTACCCTAAGGCATGTTTTCCAGAGACACATACTAGGTGTGCCTAGCTCTGATGCTGGTATCTGCTTTGTTACCCTGTGATCTGTTTTAGTGAATGGAGATCTGGCCAGCACAAACAATCAAGGCTAGAGTTTGGTTCATATTACCCTAAAAGAGCCCGTTTCTCTCCACTGGACTATAAAGGGAGCTCTTTTTGATTACTTTAGTGCAGACATCTACACAGCACGTCTGAAGTTTGATAAATCCTAACCTAAGCGAAGTCCAAGAGAAAAAAAAAACAAAACTAAAACAACTACCTTTATTGCTAATAATAACCTTAAGTATTTAAATACATGCCTTATTTACCATTTGAATTCATCCAGTATAAGCTTCCAAGTCATGGTTCTTGATTAAACTCCTGATGGGTAGACTGACCCTTAGCAACTTCCATACCATGGGCAAGTCTACTCTTCATTTTCTCTCTGTTAAATGATGTACATTGTCTAAGAAACACCTTGTCTTAAGTAAGCTCCCCTGCTCTTCATGTTACATCCTATACTTTTTGATACTTTCCCTTAATTTTTTCTTAATTTCTAGCCCTGTCCTTGTCCTTTTGTACTTTCAGTACTTTCGGTCAGATGTCTGACTTTTTCTTCCTCGCTTGAAATCCATGTCTATGGTCCTGGGTCAAGGAGGATCTCATGTTTAAAAGGAAAGTGCTTAAAAAGCATTGCTGCATTTTTTTTTTTCTTTAACAGTAATATAAAATTACACAGTAAGAACAGATGTTGTTAGGTACATTGAGTAAACTACTACTATTTTAAAATAGGATGTTTTTTCCCAAAAGATAATATACAAATATGATGTTTACCAAACAGCCAGGCTGTGGACATGCACCATAACTTCTTTGTGGATTTTATTCTGTAGAATATGAAATTTGCCCTTTGTGTCACATTTATACCACATTTCCCTCTTATGTTTTTCAGCACTCAGCCTGTAAAACTTTTACTGTCTCAAGCCTGTTGGCTCACACGCCATGTTACTCCAGCCTGGCAGTAATGAGTAAGCCATGGTCTAAACTGCTTACTTCATAACCACTGACAGTCAGCAGATGTGTGCAGTTCTCTGACCCCTGTGAGGATATAAGGTTATGGCTGGCTTGAATATTCTTCCTTTTTCTTCTCTCCAAAAAACAAAGTTTGGTTTTACTATCTTCTCATACATGCACTGACAACTATCGCAGAAATTGAATCCTGCTAAGTAACTTCCCCACCCTCCTTTATGCAAACTTATGCACAGTTCTTTTACTCCTTTTTCTTTTTTTCTACTACCTCATTTCCTTCCCAGCCCCGTGTTTATTCCTGCTGTTTTATAATGTAACTTTTCCAACTCTCTTGTGTCTCTTTAGGGATGGGGAAAACTGAGAACTTCCTCACACATTATGCATGTAATTCCATAAATATCGTACAGTGACTCAAAGAATTTTTTTTCACTCTATATTTTTCTTCCACCCAAAGCTAAGCTGGATCTGCAAGAACAGATTAGTTCAGGCTTAGCAATGGCAGAAAAAAAAGCAGGAGAGAACAAGATGTCTGATCAAAGATGGAAATTAGTTTCTGTAAAAAGATGACATACTAGCATTTACCAGCCCAGGAAAAAAAAAGAGATGACTAAGGAGGAGCATGATCAAAGTCCATCACACCACATATACAGAAGCTGCAAAAGACTAAAATTGGGCAAAACAGCAATCCGAGGGCATTAAACCAAACTAGCTGTTTTAATTCAACGCAGGAACAATGAATCTTTACACAACACTTGTGTCAGTAGGGCAGCTCTCTGATCACAGTGAGCGGAGTGAACAGATATGATGGCCAGAATTAACACTGGTTCAAAAAGCAACTGAACAATTTTAAAGAAAAAACAGTACATCTTATGATGCCTCCACTAAGCACAGTACTATAAGAAAATGCTGTTGTGTATTTGCTCTATCCTAATTGGTCACCAGCAAGGACAGATGGTGAACAAAGAGTGCACTTTTATTTGAACAGCAATCCTTCAGAAGAAAGCAACGTTAAGGTATGTTTGCAGGTCAAATGGGGCTTGCAAGTTTGCTATGTTAGATTCAGACTGACTTAGGAGAATTCTGTTTTGTGGTCCAAGGCAGCATAGATACTTCAAATAAGCTTTTCCAAGAAGGTAGTGATCTCTAACACCTGTGTAACAGCAGATTTTCCATGATCAAAATTTAACAGCACATTGAGTTATATAATTTTGAAACTGTAAGAGTGCTCAGTTTCAATTGTCATAGTGTATTCAAGTACTACCTACGCCCAAACATGCCTAAATAGCAGAAAGCACGCACAAATGCTTCAGTTATTGCAGGTGTATGACAGCATATAAACTTTGCAGTCACAAAGATTCATTTGGAGAAGGAGTGGGGACAATTTTGAGATACTCAAACATTTCCACAATTGTAACTGCAGTGCAGAGAGAATGTCAGATCTCAGTACTTTACCTTCATAAAATTTTGTACCCCTTGTACAAAAATCTGCATATATATTAAGACCTGAGCTTTGGATTCTGGAAATGGATTGTCAAAATCTGCAGAATCTACCTTAACAGGCTTAGTTTATCCTCTAGTATCCACTGCCAAAGCATGCAACAAACACTCCTCTTTCCTTATTCAAGTTTTAGAGGGTCATCTGTTGAGTGAAACTTTTACTAATGATATTTAAGAGGGGAGTGGTGCACTCCACAGTGTTACTTTATAATAATCTTCTGGGAAAAAGTATATATAGCTTCCCCCTGCCTGTTATGTTTTAAGAGAGTAGCTTGCTAAAAATAAATATTTTTGGAACAGCTCTATTATTGAGTTAGATATTTAATTAGAACAGGCCCATCAATGAAGGATACTCTAAATTCATATGCCAAAAATGTTCCCGGTATTCAACCAATAGGGTGTTTCAATTGTAGATGTCTCAGGAGAATAATGTTGGGGTTTATTTCCTTGCCCATTAAACTTTCTTGACTTGGATTTGACATGTTTTTCTCCCTACTATCAATACTATGGTAGAGCAAAGACCTGTATCCAAATGTGTAGCAGCACTATTTTGTTACACCCAATTCAAATTTCTCTGAGACACGAAAACTACCTGTTGCAAGTAATACTACTCTCTGTGCTAAATACCTATTTTTTGAACAGCTGCCCTGCAGCAACAAAACACACTTCCTCGTCCATTATTAAAAAATAATTCAGTCCCTTCATAGGAAGAAATTAAAAAGGAGGTTGAAAAATACAGCCCAACAGCAACAGAAAACCTCTTAAGTTTTCTTTTTTTTCCTAAGGAATTAACACAAATCAAGGAGGTATTTTTCTCCTTCCTGACTTCTGCCCCTCTAGCATGGCCCAGTGCAGAGACACAGCACATGGTGAGGTGAGAGCACAGCATCTGCAAAATCCTTTCCACTTAGCCACCAGCTGGAGACAGCCCTGATCAAAGTTACATTTCTCAGCAGAACCCAACAAGTTTATCCAGCCAAAAAACAGACAACAAAATCTTCAGCTTTAAGCCGTACAACAGCTCTCAGAGTAGCACAGAACAGTTCCAAACTATGAATCCTATTGTTCCATCAGCAATGCATTTATTGCAAGAAAACATGAAGCAGAATATACACAGAAAATACATCAACTTTTTAAAAAAAAATAAAATCTGTCAAATACAAGATGTGGATCACTTTCATAACTCCAACCACTATTTACTGTAAAATGAAGGAAAGTTTGCTAAAATTAAGAAGCTGTAAGTAGCAATAGTCTTTACTTTTCCAAAACCACACTCAAAATTATTATTGAAATCAAGATCACAGCACAACATAAAAATCAGGCAAAGCAAAACAACTTTAGTGAGTCATTCTACCTTGAAAGATTCAAGAGCCCTTAGCGCACAGCCCTAAAAATGGAGGTTAGGGTTATTTTTCTGCAGCTTAACCAAACTGTTTTAAAAATGACTTTGAATTAAACAGATGCTAAGCATGTTTACAGAGGATATTTCAAATTAAGAGTAGTTTACAGGAATTTAAACTGGGGAAAATACACTTTAAGCTAAATTGGTAGATGCTATTCTCAAACACAGGACGTATTTACACAGAGTTCTGTACCAATTCAGCTTCATTTAGGCACAACTTCTCAGAAAGGCAGCATCTCTCCATGGCCATACACCTTCCATGGAAAAAAGCTATGTATAATACTGGCATTTCCTTTCCAAAAATCTTTCCCCACTCTTCAAATACAAGCTTGTTATGTATGACTTGTATGACTTCCATATCTCCTGCCTGCACAGAAAGAAGCAATCTCCAAGTGAACATGTCCACATTTTACGCAGGGTAGGGCCTGACCTCAGCAGCTTTGACCCAAACAGCTGTAAGCTCTTGCTCCAAAGGAGGGCCCACGGCAAAGCAGAGAGCAGCACTCAGCAGCTACATCCCAGCTAATACCACTGTTGGCTGCATGAGACTTCTCAATTTTCTCTAGCATAAAGACAAACTACTTATGGTTAATCTGTTTAACTTCAAACTGTATCAAAGGAGGGAGTTTTCATGCAGCCAGACATGTAACAGCTGAGAGCTAGAGTGCACACAGCCTTTCCTCCTAACTTACATTCTTACAGTTTGGATCAACACGCAAATTGTTTTAAAAAGGGAACAAACATGAAATGACAATTTAAATGAGGAAAGGAAATAAATACATTACTTATCACCTTGGCAGAAGATTTTTTTTTTCTACCCTAAGAAGCCTAGATACATGCTTTAACTTTCTGTTGGTAACAAGTTTCAGTATTAGTCAAATCAAAGATGTGTGCTTTAGTAGGCAGAAAATAAAAAACAACCTCAAATGTGTTGAAAGTAAGAAGAGACCTTGAAGCAAGGACATACAAAGACGACAATTACCAATGATTTTGCTACTCCTGTTACCAGGAGGCTCTTAAACTGCATACAGAATGTCACCTTAATATCATTACTTCAGAGTTTGGGGGTAGACTTCTATGTTAAAAGCCCCAGATATACTTCTAGTAGTGAATACACATCTGTCAATCTGCAGTGGTAATTACAACAGCATGCTTAGACATATACTATTTTAAACTACAAACAGGTGCACATTTTCATGTATGAACACACATCCTCTTCAGGGAAGAGTTTGGTCCTGATAACTTAAAACATTTCCTCTCCTCAAATGACTACAAGGACTAGATAAAATCAAAGGCCTTTGCACAGATGCAAATAACTTTATGTAGTCTGAAAACAAGGAATCACATTTTGTTACTATGATGAAAGTCTGTAAGTTGCTGAAAATGACTACAAGAAGCAGGCTGACCAAAATAAATGGAAAAAGCAAAGAAATAAGCTTTCAGATCTTAAAGATCATATTGAACTCTAAACCAGAAGTAACCTGGATTTAGAGCTAAAAGCACTGTGAATTGCTGAGTTTATCATAATTCAATTGGCTTACACATACAAAACAACCTGAGAGGGAAGGATGGTTGGCACAGATGGTGCGGGGGGGGATGCTGGCAAGTAGAGAGTAATTAGAGAGTTAACCACTGCAGGAAATGGAAACAGGTAATTACTACCTTTGAAAACTGAAAGACCAGAGGGGTGACGTAAAGAAAATCATAACATAGCCTAAATCATAAACCTAATCTCTCTACTATGCCCATGATTTTATTCATCTAGTAATTACACAGTTCAGTTTATCTTATTTCCTGAAGATCTTTTGGAAGTCTTCTTGACCCCTTTAACTGCAGTATCATCGGAGTTGGAAAGTGTCATTTGTATTTTTCATTTCTTTGTACCCAAATTAAATTCTTCAGCGTCTGAGTAAGATTGTTAATTAACTCTAGGTCCCTTCTGAGCAGGCAGATGGGTGGAGTTAATAAACTGAAATTAGGTAAAGGGATGTGAAAAGCTCAAATTCAGGTGCAGTACCATTTACCCCAGTGAAAACAGCACAAAGCAGTAAGATGGCCGTCAAGACCCTCTTGGCATTGCAAAGGGTGGTGGCATGAGCAGATACACAAAATGCCAGGGAATGCCACTGACAAATACAGCTGCAAATCTAGCTGGACGTGACACCAACACTCCAAGAAAGATGCCTTTAACAAGATCACCATGATGATCGAGCTGCCTACACAAAATCATAGAATAGTTAGGGTTGGAAAGGACCTTGAGATCATCTAGTTCCAGCCCCCTTGCCATGGGCAGGGACACCTCATGCTAAACCATGTCACCCAAGGCTCTGTCCAACCTGGCCCTGAACACCACCAGGGATGGAGTATTCAATTTAGATGCATTATATGCATTTAGATGCAGCATTATATATAATTCCCAGATGCAATCCTTGTCCAGAGCACAAAGCTACTCTGTTTACAGTGCTAACACAGAAGACCGATAAATTGAAGTTTTGGATTTTGCTTTCTACTAACTTCTTTCAGCACAGAATATGAAACAGCACCCACTAATAATCATGATTCATTTGTAACACTAGGTCTGTGGCACACAATCCCATGTGTCATTATTGCTTTTCCTGGTTGGCATTTAATGCATCAGTATGTCTTGTTTCCCTCAAATCAATTTTATTATATTTTATCCAGAAAATACCTCAGACTGATTGCACTTATGAAAAAAAAACCAAAATTGAATCTTTCTGTAGCTCTCTTCAGACTTCACACACTGTGCTATTACAGGAGAAACAACATTTGCAATCTAAGCAAGACTCAGGCAGAATAGTCCTAAAACAGATGAAATGACATATTAGCCATTTTTCTGGTTAGAAGAGTACTCTTTGTTTGTCGGTATTTTTTGTAATCCTATCGTCATTTTGGTTTCCTTATGTGAAGGAGAATAATCAAATATAGTGTCTTTGTAATCATTCAGAGCCTATGTAGCATGCCTATGTAGCATATAACTGAACAGCAAAGACTTTATGAAGTAAAAGCAGATGGACTACATTATGTATGTGCCCAGGCATTTTAGGAGAGTATACGAAGAATTCCTGGGCAGTGGTGACCATAGAAAAACTTGGTTCTCTCATGTAAACAATGTTTTCCCCAACAGCTGTACGCCCCTTCCTGTTTATTCTTTTCTCCTGCAGAATTCTCTCAGTTCAGTCACATCTGCATTTCATTTATTTTTAAAAAATATTTCTTTAGCTATTCTTCTACCCTTTTCAGATTATAAAGGCAGAGAAAATTTTCCAAATCTCATTTTTACTCCCACAACCTACTTGTACACTTCATTTAGGTTCTGAATTCACATAACGATCCACATGGATTAGGGTCTTTGCCCATACAGATCAGTTTGCCAGGTTAGAGTTTTCATGTGGGCAACAGAACTTGTCTAGGCAAACACCTTTTCTTTGTCATTTTAAGACCAAATGACAGCAGAATAATTAACTGAAAGCAGTGTTCAGTTGTTCCTTTAAAAAAAAAAAAGAAATCTGTATTATATTTACAGCTTACATGTCTATAATGATTAGATGTAAGAAAAATTCTTGGAGCTTAATTTTTGTCACATCATGCTTGAGAGTGCCTNNNTTTTTTAATATCTGCGCTAATGATTATTAACTTAATATTACTATTGATTTCAATCACTGATTTTAATTATTAACATATTGGCAGTATTCTATTGAAACATTACAAGTTCTGCTACTTATGTGAACAGAAATTTTTAAGATACTCTGCCTGTCTTTTCTTGAACTAAATATAAGTTTGAAAACACAATTAAACCAAGCCTAGCTTTTTTAATTTTAACTAGGTTATATGAAACAACGCTGTTAAAAATATATTGTATCTATAGTCTAGCACTTCATTTTATTCTATTTTACAGCCACTTAGCCAAGTCTCACCTCAGACTCTTTTTTTCTTAAAAATAACTGAACAGATGATGAACTGCCTCTCAAGGGCAAGCATCAATCTCTGGAAGCAACTATACTCTACAAGCAATACCTATTAAGATGATGTAATCTGTTCCAAGAAGCCTGTTTCTATTTTTAAGTGGCATACTCTTACGCTTTTAAAAGGGCATCTCCATCATATACTGTTATTCTGCTTTTAACCCAATCAGTGGTATTTAATATATAATGAAACAGCTTCAGCAAATCACTTCATCTTATTGCCCACCTCAATTCTTACAACTGGTACTTGAAGTGGTGAAGTCGCAAGACTATAAAATGCTTACACTGTGAAAACCATCTCTGCTTAAGGTCATGTTTTCAAAAAAGATACATCTTTCACAACCACCTTAAAATGCTTGAGCATTTTGTATTTAAAGTATCTTGAAATGTTTTGGGTTTTTCCACTTAATGTTATTGAATTTGACATTGGAGAACCTGGAAAAAACATTACAGCAGAAACTGCACAGAGAAAACACACTCAGTGTTGAAACTCCATCTGCTTTTACAAGGAGAAACAATAATGACAAAGCAAAACCTAGAATTTTGTATAAAAAGCAGTTTGTGTGTGCTTTGTTTTTGACTACCAAAATTCTAGGAAAGTAATTAACATTTCCAACACCATATATTTTCCTATTAAAAAAAAAAAAAAAGTCTTAAAAAATAATGTTCTTGCTGCTATTCCCTACCAAAATGAAACCAAACACACTCTTGGTGGCACAGGCATGTCATAAGAAGTGGTATGTGTAGGTGTTGCTTATCATCATATTGTAAGAGCATGCTATTATCTCTTTATCTTTGCCATCACATTGCTACACTAAGAGGCGGATCTCAGAGTGCAGTGTGACACCATCTTGCTAATTTTAGAGTACACAGTTCTCTTGCAGAGATTAGTACTGCATCTCACCTATTCACCTGATGAGCAGCAGCAATCCAAACCTGCAAACAGACTGGGGGGAGGAGTGGGATTTTGTTTATTTAAGGAAGATTTTGAACAAAGAGTGATAAAGATGGATTATCAAAGGGATAGAGTTTAGCATCTCACATTCCTAATGGGTATTATGAAAGCCAACATTATTTTTCACATTATAGTACCATATATATCTAATGTGTGGTCTATTAAAGCTATTCAAATCTTTCTGACTTTTTCAGACCACAACAATCATCATCTGCTCTCACAAGAAAAGGCCTACATTTCTGTCACCTAAAGGTTGATTTAAGTTTTCCCGGTGCAGTTAACCTTGGAATTTAATGTAGAAGTATAACCTAAAAAGAAACAGAGTCCACGGCTATCCACAACATTTTTTTTTCTAAACTTTTTTTCCTCTTTAAGTTTTTAAAAATGAATAAAGTTGGTAAATATTGACTACCATAGCTCGCTCTAAATATCAGTCACACTGCTATTTGTAACTATGGCAGCTGAGTCTATTTGTTACACCATTGCAACTGCAAGGGCCAAAGACATTTTTCTTGAGATGTTGGTATACTTTGCTGCTTGGAAAAGCAAAGTCTTTCCAGCTCAGTGTCATCTGCAGACACAATTATCATTTGCACATTTTCTTTTGGTTGGCTTTTTAATAATTGAACTAGAACACAACCAATATCCATAAAACTTCTAAGAGTGTCACCTTCAACTGAATTATATTTATTAGATGTAGAAAAACACTTGGAAAATATATTACAATTTTGTGCTGGCAGGAAGAAAGTTTAGTTGATCTTTAAGGTATTTTCCATCTTTATATTCTATGAGTCTCTGAAACTTTGTTTAGTGTCCCTCAGCCAATATTCTCTGCTCTCAACTCCTGAGAGCTCTTGTTTTTCTAAGCAAAGTTAAATTCTTTTTTCCAGTAATCACACGAGGAACTGCAACAATCCAGATTTGCAATTTTTTTATAATTTAATAATTTTATTAAAAATGAGAAATAACACAAAAAAATCTGTAATGTTATTTATAAACTTGTGTTGTTTACTTACTCTTTAGTTTGTTAGCCTCTAAATGCCTACAGATTCCCTTTTCATTTTTTACCAGGAACTGAAATTAAATTTGCAAGGATGGAAACTGCAAAGTCTGTTCTTACTTCAAAGATCAGCATCATATTTGCTTTAACTCCTTCCCTAGTTTGTTTGTTTGTTTTTGCATTTTCTCAGTTCTCCAAGAGTTTTCAAGATGTAACAGACAATTCAAAAAATAATCCTCCAGCACATTTTCCCAGTGCCTCCAGGTTTGCAGGGCTGTTTTAAGCTGATGTTAATGGACAGGCAAGTAGCAGATGATGCTATAACATAGTATAGCCCCTTCATCATCACACAAGCCAAAATGCACTCATCTCAGGCAGTGCTACTAGGCCAGGGGAATAGAGGTGCTGGTACTGAGACTTCCCTGTAAGGTTGCAGCAGATGTATCCCACCCATACTTGCCGAGATCTTTACAATGAATACGTATACTTCAGTATTTCCCTTCTGACCTTTTAATCAATGGATTTATTTAGATCTTCATCTTTATTCCCCAGCCATAAGCTTTAACTGTCAATTCTTAAAAAGATATTTAACAGAGAACTTGCATAGATCAGCCACTCCCTACATTAGTACGTTTACAAAAACAACAATTTAAGGTACTGTTATATCATTACAAAAAATTAATACAAAACCAACAGTTCAAAGTACTGGTATATCATTGCCAGTTCTTGTTGAACCTCCCTTTTTCTCACTGCTTTTCCTTTCCTCTTTAAAAATTTATCTTTAAAATGACATTTAAGGGCATTAATTTTGTTTCAAGTATGTGGAGTGCTACAACTAGGAAGAATTTGAGCTACACTGTGCCCAAACAACTCAGTTGTTAAGTTTTCAAGTTTCCTGACAGCTGCATGCAAAGTAAAAGCTAGGCATTAAGGGTCCTATTATCATTCAGGATCATTTGGGAAATATTCTGACAATTCTCATCTGTGGTAGGATCTATTCCACTTCCTTAACGCCTCTGAAGTAGTTCAGAGCTCTGCACTGTGAGGGAGGAGCTTTCTAATCATCCAGAACAAGCCATGCTCTTTGTTCTCCTCACAGATCCCATGCAAATATATTGATCAAAATCCAACTCTTTTTCCAGATAGTACCCCATCTAATACATACTGTTTTACAAAATCACATATATGCTAAAATATCAAAATACCAAAGAGATAGATACAGGACTTCCATTGTATGTCAAACAGATCAGTCTCCTGGCATTTACTTAGCTCTGCTGCAACCAGCCCATGCACCACTCCTTATCCTTAGACAGCTTCAATCTATTCTTTGTCCCATATGAGCTTCATTTGGTTCATACAGAAGCAGAACTCCCAGAAAAGCAGCTTTGGCAAAGCAGAGGACCAGACAACAGGGAGAAACAAAGCCCAGCCTTTCAGAAACCCAGTTCTCAGTACACTGACACAGCCCATCGTATCTCAGGGATGCCAGCATGGTCACTGAGTACTTAGAAAGACACTCCAGCCTGAGAATGAAGGGGAAGCAGAAACCTAGAATAATGATGGAAGTGAAAAACAAATATAGGAATAATACACTCTATCAATGTAGCACAATATATGTCCTACCACGTTCTCTCACTTTTAACCTGCTATAAGTGGCACTGTAATGTCTAGGTTTGATAAGAAAGTCTATATTGCAGTGTATAAGTGTCTGACATAGCTTAAATAAATAAAATTAAACAGCAGAGTCTCTCTTCTGTGTTCCCGCAGGCTGTTGGTATCATAGCTTATCACTCTGCACACTGACATGGCTCCTTCTCAGAAAATGCATGTCAAAGCTTAAATTTTTCAGTTAGAGGAAGGACACAAGGGGACTATCAGCACTTGGGCAATTTGGTCTATATTTTTGCAACATGGCAGAGCTCATGCAGAGAGATAGAGTCATGAGACAGATAAAACAACTTGGATTTAAGAAGCTTAAAAATCTGATGAGTGGTGGAGAATTTGGTAAAAGGCTATTAAATTATTCAAATCATTTTAAATATCGCAGCATTGCCAAGATGCTGTTTAGATTCTCTCAAGCAACACTTCAAACTGTGAACTTGGTGCGGAAGACCTCTATATCCAGAATAGCACTGGAATATCCATAAAAATTTTCAATAGAAACCAAAATCAAGCAAGCAAACAAACAAAAAAAGAACTAAGTTATATAGCATTTATAGAACTCTGCAGGAAAAAGTAAATACTTTATCCATTTTCCTGGTTTGACTCAACTAGCTACATTCACACAGATATCTTCAAACAACAATGTAAAAGGCTGTTCTGCAGTGTTCTGGGACACTTTGAAAGAGGTAAGATTGCCAAGTCTCATGTTTTTAGACTGATGACTTGAAAACAGCATTAGAAAATGCTTTCAAGTACCTCACTGTTCTGAAAGACAGCTACAAAAACACCAATGTTTTAACTCAGATTTTATCCGTTCTGAAAATACTGACTCAACTATTGATCTTTTAGTCTGAGCTATTCTGATGGAAAGTATGAAAAACCCATATGGATTGATTTAGCTTTGGTCTCAAAAATCAAGTACTGTATCTCTATACATAATGACACACTTAGGATTACACTATAAAAGGCCATATTCTTCAAAAACAAGTCCTACAACCACGTGATAGAAATATTGTTGATGCACTAAGTGCATTAAAGATCACTAAACTAGCACTGTTTGCCTGAAATAAAAAAAGATATTACTTCAGTTAACACTTAGGATTTTTACAATTAGAAGTCTGAAGAAGTGCTCTGACAGGAACAGCTTCATTAACAGCTTGCTGCAGTATCACTAGATATGCATCTCCAGATCAAATACTTCCCTCTGCTGATGGTATATTTTAGAACCAAAATCCTTACATCAGTAATTACAATATCTTTCTCAACACAGAACTAGTGTGACTTTGTAAATTATTGTAACAGATCCAAAAAAGTCCTAAAATCCCAGCATTACACTGCCACACTATGGCACAATTAAGTTCTGCAAGCAAGAATGGAACAAGATGACAATAAAAATAACTAATTATTTAGGACTACAGTATCCACTATTAGTTTTGTTTGCCTACTACATTTGTAAAGCACTAAACCTGAACTGTTGTGTCCTATTAAGCAACAGCTAGTTAAGTACATTATGCTTGAGGAATTTTTTTCCCCCAAAATGAAAAAGGAGAAAGTAAGCTTTCTCCAAGAGTTAAAATCTTCAAAAACTAGTTTGATATGCCTGTTGCACAGATGGAGTATGTAGGAAAGTGGGTACCAAGGGCATTTCTTTACTCTGTTGGCTACAAAATACAGAGCTTTTTGTTCTCTGAGTTACAATGCTATCTGAAAGGTTTTCAGTTGATAGCCAGCCGGAAGAAAGAAAGGTTCAAAAGACCCTCTTCAAGTTCTGGGTTGTTTTGGTTTTCTTTTAACTATTTGTGATAATGCTACCGAATTTTAGAATCTACGTTATTGCTTTATGTCAGAATATGACTCAATTCAGACTCAAAAATATTTCAAAATACTTAGTATTTCCACATTTTTACTACCAAGTTTTGCAAGACCTTTAAAAAAAATACACAAAAACCCTGAAACAAATGTTTTTGCTGACCTTGAAGCACAGCAACCCAAGATGGCTGAAATTTCACATCTAACCTTTTAACTACAGCAGATCACTGTACAGAGCATACATTATTTTAATTACTTTGACATTTATATAATTTATACCCTTCCCAGCATTTGTTTTGCAAGAAAGCTACTAATCAATTTTGTATGACCATTACCAGTACTCCTTTATTAAGTCTAACATTCCACTTTTTAAGTGTTTTTCTAATAAATCAAACATTATACATAAGAAATTGGTGGAGGCCAAGACCGTACCAATTATTTTACCTGCAAGGACTTGCCATTGTAAACATTTCCTACAAGGCATAATAAAACACATCTGGTGCCACAAGACCTACACGAATATCCTATACTGAAGCATTAAATAAAGATTAGATGATTAGCTGAAGTTTCATTTGTTCCATCCTTTCTTAATTGCTACTGTCACCAATTCAGTTTACAAAAAATGGCATAGCCTAGATGCGTGCCAGTGCTTTCCCGTTAGGATGGATTATTCAAGCTTTCAAAATCACAAATTAAGTATCGTTTATCTCCAAACACTTTCAGCCATGGATTACTTAAACCATGGATGAACAGTGTTTTCTCTTTTTGACATTACCTGTCTCTAAGCCACATGCACATACACTTTAATACAATGTTTGGTTTTAGACCTCTGCTTTCAATCATCACATAAATCCTGTAAAATTTTTTACTGCCTTTACTCAAAGCGAAAGTCACCATGTTATACCTAGGATCCTACCTCTTCCTAATAGTCAAGATGTATAAACAGTAAACTGTGAACATTATAGTCTTCTAACAAAATCAGCTCCAGAGCCTCACAAGCAAATCTGAAGTTCTCATGAGTGTTCTTGAACTGACTGCGACAGGATGAGTCCAAGCAAATTCTATACTTATGCCTGGTAGCAGACTGGCAGACTGTGATTTTTGGAAACCCTTTGGGAGGAGAGGAATTTAGCGAACTTGAGTGATACTGAATATGGAGAATGCATTATTAGCAGTTTTAGTGTTTAGCAGTTGCCCAAGAGTCATGCTGGACTGCACAAGGAAACTGAAAACAAATTCCAAATTTGCAACTCCTCCCCAAAATCAAACAGCTAATTTTGAAAATGTTGGTCTTTAACTGTACCAAAAAAAAAAAAAATAGCATCAGACCCTGCAGCATTTCTCTTACTCTGTATTTTTTGGTTGCAAAAATAAGTCCTCCCTTCCCTGGCTGACAGCAGTCGTATCTTCCTGCATTTAGTCATTCAGGCATCACAGCTAGGTACTTAAAATCAGATAACCTACTTTAAATTTTGTATTATTTAAATTAGAAA
>JASSUY010034508.1:0-12061 GCA_032466535.1 Forpus xanthops
AAGAACTTTATGTGAGACCACATCAGGAGCTTTACAAAATGGATGCACATATGAAGAAGAAATTCTCTACTGTAAGGGTGGTGAGGCACTGGAATGGGTTGCACAGGGAAGTTGTGAATGCTCCATCGCTAGTGGTGCTCAAGGCCAGGTTTGACAGAGCCTTGGGTGACACAGTTTAGTGGGAGGTGTCCCTGTCCATGGCAGGGGGGTTGGAACTTGATGGTCCTTTCCAACCCTTACTATTCTATGATTATTTCAACACAAACCCTTCCTTGGGGCTTTCCTAAGACTACTTCTCCACTCTATTTCCTCACATGGCACTTCTCACAGACCATAGCACTCTCAATTCTTACCGTCTTCATACTTCTATTTACCTGCCTGGTAGAAAGGACACTGTAGTTCAGCATTTTCACTAAAAACCTCAGTAGCCAAAATAAATGGAATGTCAAGTTAATTGGCATGGAAGCTGTTGAGCTGAATAAAACACAGAAAATAATACAGTAGAATTTTTAATACATTTTGCAGAGGTCTCAACAATCTCCCAGATTTTTGTACTACTGCAGAATGAAGAAACCTTGTGACAGAATATTCAAGAACATAATTAAATCAGTTGAACACAAAAATGTTAAATTTATTTTGTATTTTCATCTACATGTTTTACAAATGCCTTAATTCACCAAGAACAGCATTTTCAGCATGTTTCACTAATTCTGTTCCATCAAAAATCTTTATACGGACCAATCAGCAGGTAGAAAACACGCTTCTTATCATTAATGAAATTCCTAAAAGACAAGATGAAAAGTAGAAAAGCTAATTTATCATTCACATTCTGGGGAAAACTGACTCTGACTCTTTCTGCAATACCTCATTTAGAATTCTCACAGTTTATTAATCTCATCAATAGAATTTACTGTACTTCTAATTGGAGAAATATTAAAAATTAAATAAACTATTTGAAATTTTCTTTCTAAAGGAAGCACATATTATTCACTCAGGCCATTATTTGGTAAAAAAAAAAAAAAAAGTAGGAAAAAAACACAAACAAATAAAAAAAAGCAGGCCTATTCACAATGTACCTCATCATATTTACAGAAACCACTCAGGAAATAGCTATATGACAGACTAAACACTCTTCTTACCTCCCTACCCAAACTAAATTCTGTTCTGTACATCAATAATTCAAAACCTCTTGTAGCCACACTACTCACTACTTAAAAACACAATCTACAACTACTTCTTTTGAATATTTCAGGCAACACTTAATCTGACTTGCAGAAACCACAGTTTACGTCAGTTTCTGTTGCTGCGGTTGGCCTACCACAGTTACCCAGGAACAGCACACTGTTAATCAGAGAGATCCCTCAAATTGCTAATTGTAGTTCCTCTACTAGGTCTATGGAGGAAGATGAGCTGTTAAAAAAATTGGGCTCCTGTAGCAACCCTACTTTTCTGGTGAGGGAAAAGTTATATTATCCATACACAGAAACTTCAATTTTCCTCCTTGGTGTCTGTCTTTAACCCACCTTAGTTATCAGCACCATTTAATAGTTTATTTGCAGCTAGTTTAAGCCAATGCTTTCCAACCCTTCAACATTACTAAATTTTACATCCTGTCCACCACTCACTCAAGAATTAATTCTCCCCTCAGTGGTTGGTACATACAGCTCCATCATTCACTTGGGCCTTATCTGCTCATCTCTGCAGTTTCCCAGGTACCTCATTACCCAGCTTCTTCTACGCTACCAGAACCACACCATTTAACCAGTGAAATGACAAAGATTTCAGGCACAATAGCTGACTGTTTCACCTGATCAATTGAAAAACTAAAACACCATGAGCTTCCTTATAAGCAATATTCAAACAGCAAAAGTTGCAGAAAGAGGACATAGATTTAAGGGAAGGGGCTATTGTAACTCCCCCCAAACTTGAAACAATCCATAATATCCAACACAAACACTGTTTCTGACTAAAGGTCATAAAAGCAAACGCTGGTTTACTTTTGTGTCAGAGAACATTATCATAGACCTCAGTAATTTCAATTATCCTTCCTCCATTCTCTTCTTTCAATATTTCCTTAGACAATTCAATTGTCTACAAAGGCATGGAAATGCAGCTCTCAAGACTCTTTACCTGGAGACTGTCCACCTCTCCAAACAAGTCAGCATTAAGAGGATTAAAAACAGCCAGTGACACTGAAGTGTATCTATTACACTACTACTAACACCATGATGAAGTAAAGATATATCACTTCATATTTCAACTGAAAGGACTAAATACACTGTTAAAGAAGCATACCAAAGCCTAACTTGATACCTGTCATCTGTTTATTAAAAGAATTTCATATAACGATTTCCCATGAGGCAAGTAAAAATAAGTCATTGATTTTTATTCTCCTTTTAAATATAAATGAGCTCAAACTGCAACTCACTACATAGCTAACTGGAAAAGCAAAAGGAAAGAGGTCAGGCTATTTAAAAATTCAATACTGGGAGTAATAACATGCAAAGTGTTGAAGGAATAAATCATTGCACTAACAAAGTAAAGCACAAAAGTAGCATTTAAAGAATAACATCAAGCTATGATATGCAAGGAAGGAAATAAAAACATTTATTCAAGCCACTTGACAATATTATTGTCTTAACTGGAAAGCAAGCAACAACTTCACATTAAAAAAAATGGCATGTTCTCAAAGTGCTCGCTTTAAATAACAAATAAAAAGGATAATAAAAGAATCATGAGGTGGTAACAACAAAGATGAAGTATGTGATAACCATCCTTTAAGAAAAAGTTTTCACCAATTTGCGGTTATTTTTTATTAATTCAATTTTAAGTTATCCCAGGTAACTGAACATGGTTTTGAACCACCATGCCTTCTGCAGAACAACTTTCTACATCTAGATTTTGTCAGTCTTATCTCACCATGCAAACATCTTAAGAAAAATATAAAGAAAATATTACTAACACTGCTTGACCGATCAGTGAATATTACATACAGTGAATCACACTCATTAGCACAGTTCTATCTGCAGATGCATTTAAATATTCTGCTGAAACAGATCTAAGAGATATATTATTTGAGGTATTAGTATAAGCCTCATTTCCTTTGATCCGAAGCAGGCACTGAACTGCAGCCCTAAAAGGTTAACGTGCAGACCACACATATAAAACACCTAAAGATTAGCCTAAAAAAGACACTTACTTAAAAAAGTTACATTTGCCTTTTGCACTCTGATTTATACTACTTCATAAACAATGTAATTCTAGTTTTTCATTTCTCTCCATAACATTAATATCGATATCCTATGTTAATCAAAATGAGTCTTCTGCCTAGGAAAAGGACAGAGGAGTAACTGGAAAGAGCAAAGAACGGAGTAAACATGAAATTCAATGAAAGCCGCTGCTCAAGCATTTTTCCTGTTTGAAGATGACTGTGAAACTATGACATTTTGAAACAACTACAGTTTGCAAATGCCAGTAACTACATTTTTTCAGATTAAATAAAGTAGAAACTTAACGGCAGCTCTCCTGCGTAGTCATACTTCGTCATACTTGACTAAGTAGTACTCAAGTGCTTCATTTCAGCAGTGTATCCAAATCTCATTCCAGAAGCTTTGGTGGATTTGGTTGTATTTTCTATTAAACTAAAGATAAAACCTTTAAAGATACAGATAAGCAATAAGGAAAACAAGGGTTTAAACGGAAAACTGCAGGCAGAAAAGCACATACCTACTACGTATTGGTAGCACAGCTTTTATACCTGTCTAGACAAGTTCATGACGTTCCTGCCAAATACTACATGGCAGGCAATAAAAAAAGAAAAGGGTTGGGCATGTTACCAGATTCTTCTTAGATTTTAACATCTTTAATTATAAATCTGCTTTTAAATTAAAAGTTCTGTTTCTAAGGACAGTATCTCAAAACAGACTTCATAAAACTGTCTAATAATGCTGCAGGAAAAGACAAATTAGAAATAAAATGAGGTTTTAGCCCCATCCTTTACTGCTATCCAAGACAAAGTAATAAATAAATAAACATCACACACCAACCCATTTTTTTTTAAAAAACATATCTAGGAGGCAAAGACAAAAGAAATTAGATCTAACAGTAAATTAGAAAGTATAGTCATACTGGATAGAATTGGATGTGATATTAAGCAAATGTGACACCACATTATTCAAGCTGGCCTTTGCAGGGATGTAGCAGTACAATACTGAAGCAGTACACTTAATCTCTACCGATCAAATGTAAATATTTGAGATAATGGCAAACTTTGATCAGTTGCAAGGTAAAAATACCCCTCATTTACTATAATCCCTCTACAGCAAACAGGACCATGGGAAAACAAAGGGCATAGAACCTGGGAGGAAAACAAAACAAAAACTCATCCATGCACTTCACAGCATGCACTTCTCTCTCACTAAAGCACTTGCTAAAACTGTTTAGTATTGCCACACTTGCCTGGAAAAGGTACTTTCTCATTTCCTTCATTATAAAATACAAAAACACCTTACACGATACATTTGCCTGCAGATAAGTACCCCTTTTAGCTAGGTCCAGTTGCTACAGTGTTTAACAGCTACTGATATACTGAAGAAGCACTAGTATTCAACAAAAAAACATGTAGTATTAATATCAAGATTCTGCTATCTCAAATATTTGAGATTCTCTATTGTGGTAGATAATGGGTAAAAAGTAAAATAAAATTAAAAGCGTTGAATAGATCTTTTCCTCATCTGATGCGGTACAGTATTGCACACTTCTAAAAGCAGTCTGAAATGTAACACAATATTATTAAAACTATTTTTAAGATTATAGTAATAACTACTCAGTACAACTGCATTTATTTTTAGTCTTTACATTTTAGACACATGCTCAGAAATATTAAAACCCTCACTGCAACGTGCAGCTTCCTAAAATATACGCGAATGTTCACCTATGCAAAAATTCAATGAAAGCAGAAGCTGACACTACTTTGGCAAAGAGGCTGAAAGAATGACAGACATATTCATGTTAAAGAAGCTAGAATGCATACTGAACAAAACGTTGACGCTGGCAGCTGTGAAGAACCATTTCATATCCTTGTTTCTGAGCTACAATACAAGCAAGCCGTACAACCCCAACCAGAACAAAAGAATGTTCCTCTGCTTCCCAGCCAACTTTGATTTTCAGAAGTGTTCAACACTCAAAAAAACCATCTCAAGCTAATGGGAATTATGCTTTAAGTATATGCTTTCCTTGCTGGCCTCCAGGCAGTCAAAATTCAGTTTTCCAACACGTGTATTTTGGAAGGCAAACAAGGATTCACAAACCAAGCTAAGTACTTTTTTGATGCAACTTTTCCTTAAAAACAAACAAAACCCAGCACCTACCCTTATACACTCCTCCCTCCTGCAAGGAACACACACAGTATTCCTCTTCATTCAGATACACCGCTGAATCAAATTGTGCATGGCATTTTCCTCATCCACAGTTCCAAGCTTGCTTTTCCAGAGAGAGCTCTGAAATTCAGGCAGTATTTTCTCACATTCTGAGCGCTAAACTACAAAGTACTTCTTCTGCTGTCTGCAATCACCAGCAGTCTCTGCGTGAGTACAAATTTATCAGCATTTACTTCACTCTTTACTGAGTAATCTCTCATTTTAACTGTCACTGAATAAGGACACTTAATTGTTTACACCACTTGAATGAAACAGAGCTGTTCTATTTACCCAGTAGGTCCAATATCCCCAGCTCAGTTCTGTTCACTACTCAGGAGAACACAATTTATCAAACAGGATGTCGGATCAAGCGTAGAACCAGAGAATAAAGGCCAAGAAGAGAGATACAGAGAAAGTCATACAAGCAATACTATTTACTGTTACTGTACATAGTTTTTTTTTTCCCCCATTGCCCAAATGAACACTGTCTTATGAGAAATTAAATAATAATAATAATAAACACCAACACAGATTCACCTGCATCGTGGGAGCTTTTCTCTGGCTGCCTCACTTCCTGCCGGTGAACCAGTAGAGGCCGCTCAAGACCATCCATCGCTTCTGCAGAACTCCAGGGTGGGACAGCTTCCCTATCCTCCTATGTCAACACAGAAGCTGGCATTTTTCTTCCACTTCTCAATTTCATATCCGCTTTTCCACCAGTACAAATTATCTCCACGAAGTCTAATCCCCTCAAGGGCAACTCCTGACTGAATTCTAGTAACCAGTCATAACCTACAGATTGCTGCAGATGATGCCCATCAAGATTTACCCAAACTAGAGCTTTACCCATTGCTCTGGAACTAGTCCAGGCTTCCTTCCCCAAAAGTTTCTCCATGACATTTTGCAGCACACAGAATCCTCTCATTTTGTCAGAGACTGTCATCAAATTTGCTAGTGATGATGTAAACATCTTCACTCCTGGCTGGTGAAGTTCTCAGGTGGTCCCAACTCCATAATTTTTTTTCCACCTCAGGAACTGCACGCAATTCAAACTAGTTATACACAGCAACATCAAAGTGAAGTACCTCACAGGCCAGTCCCTCACAGGTGGATTTCATATTGGTTCATATACTTACAAACACTGAGACCTTTTATCTAAACATGGGTTCAGGAACCACAAAGGACATAATCTCTACTGAAGATCTCATGATGAAGGACATCACTACTCCTTACAGCAGATAAGTGTTCCAGTATCTTTTGCTTGTACAGCAATAACCATCATGGAAAACAGAGGAAGAAAACACTGAAAACATAATTTGTGTTTACTACAGGCTATGAAACACATCAAGTAGGTAATACAGTAAGCAGTGCTTTAATTCACCTAAACAGCCACTAAAAAGAAACAGTCCTCAATATCCAGCTAGGAGTGGGGAAGACAGGAATTTCTGCAGGGCAGAAGAAACCCGTTGATTAAATTTATAAATAAGATTCTAAAACAATCTTCTTAGAGAATCAAAAGGACTGAACTCAACAATCTAGATGGCCTCTTTCCCTTTGGGCTTCTGCGATTAAATAATCATCAGTTGGGTATCATCTATAGCCCACACTAGGTAATCAGAGCACCTGTATAGTTTTCAGTGACTTGGTACTGAAGGTATGCATTTGGCATGGCAGAAACAAAGTTACAAAGGCAGATTTCAATTTGGGTGTTCTTTGCTCTTTTACTATTTCTAATTACTTGAAACACCTGCCACTGGTATTTTCTAAGCACAGTAAAACCTAAATAAAAGAACTAAAGAATAACAGTTGCAAAGACCTACAGACTATTGCATGAACAACAGTGATTTCATAAAAAGCTTTATTGTTGGTCATCCACTGCAAACTAAGGAAGAGGCCAAGTTGGACCAAAAAAAAATACTTGATAAATAAATAACAGGTTAAATTCAGATATTTAAATGCTAATTTCCACTTTCTTGTTCTTTATTTTAGGCTACGACTTGAGTGCAGTATTACCTTTAAGATGTGCAGTATTATTGCAGCATCCTAAAACAACTTCTCTAGTAGCAGCACACTTTTTTAACATACTTTAATACAAACCAGTTAGGTAATAGAATAATGGCTCCTTTGACATCAATACTCATCTCTATCTTTCAAAGGTGTGAGAAGGTAACAAAAGAACCATTCCAGACTTCCAAAGCTTTCCAACTTCCCTATGTCTTCTAGATGATCAGAAAAACATAAAAAGCAAATAGAAACAAAAGCCTGCATTATAATGCATACATGCACTGGTTTTCCATTAGTCACTATTTTTCTTGCATGTCACATATCCTTCCCCAGAAATTCTGCCAATCACATACCACTCACTTCACATCAGCAACCCAACTACCAGAAACAAACCAGACCAAGCGTTGTCAATTTCTCATTCAATTCCACATATGCTCAGCAACAACCTTTCTACAGTGACTGGCAACAAAGCCATTGCCCAACAAATGCAACACCCTTTAAAAACATCAGCAAACAGCAAACGAGATGGAAAAGAGTAAGGTAAGCTCTCCCTGGCACTCAAAATCAGAAAACACAATACCCACGATACTTTTAGACATAGAGACTTAATCAAAACTACTAAATGGAGATCCAGAAAAATCAGTTTACTTATTTAATATTTTATTTAGTGATTTTAGGATACAAGGAAGAATTGCACTAATAGAGTTTGCCACTATCAAGAAAACTTAAAGAATAAGAAGAATAGAGAAAATCAGTCAGGAAGACGTGCATGTACATATATGGGAAGAACTAGAATGTAGCTTCATAGATGCCTTCCTAATATTAATTACAATCTTAGAAGTTAAAGCAGTAAAGGAAAAGAAAGATGTCAGAAACATCTGTCAGTAAACTGACAGCACTCACATGTGCTGTCAGTGTGGGTGTCTTCCCCAAATAGGCAAACAACATAAAATATAGAAAACTGAGTAATTTTTAGAGACAAGAAAGCACTTTTGTTGCTGAAGAGTCTCACAACAGCTCACTCCAATGTATGATTCTGTTCACTCACACACAAAGATGACTTAATTTTGCAAGAGGTGTAGTGAATAACCACAGGATAACCAGACAGAGGGTCCTTTTTAAAAGCCTGGACAAGGAACACAGCTTATTTAGTTGAGCAAAAGAAAACTAAGAGATGCTATTTTGGATAAACAGCTCAAGCAAACAACCAAATGGAAAATAGTCCCTCTCAAACTACAACACAGCTGCTTAACTACAGAACAGCACTAAGATACAAAAACCATTCTAAACCATAGCTCATTGATTTGGAAAGCTTCTACCACAGAAGTAGAGTTCTGATAATTGTCAAATTCCCAGTATGTAGAAAGGGAAGAAAAGTGTACCTGGTTTTGATGTTAAGCTTGACCAGCTTATAAACCTTTATTTTATTATGTGATGTTTCCAGGTTGTCCGTAGTACTAAAAAAAGTAATAAAGACACTGAAAATGGACATAGTATTCAATAATTTAAAGTCAAAGATGGCTCACATCCAGTGTTATAGCTAATGTTTTAATTACTACTATACCAGAAATCACTTATTTAGAGTGGAGTTAGCCTATAGAAAATGTTTGGTACTGTGTCCCACATAAAATTATTTTAAATTGAAATAATTTCATTAAAGAAATAATAAACAATACTTAAAATAGAAATAAGACTTAAAAGATTCATAAAGAAATTGACCAAAGAGGAAAAACTACAATAGGTTATATTAACAGTGGAAATTATTACAAGAGAGAGAGGTTATTTGTAGCATTTCTCCTGACACTCTTCAATAAATTAGTAGCCATAGAGTGACAATGTGCTCATGAAATTTCTGTGGATGACACCAGACTGGAAATTACCACCAGTACAAGGAGGACTGGGTAGTTACATGGAAGAGCTCATGGGTTTGTGAGCTGGAATGCCAGAAAACTGAATAGTACAACATGTAAAATCATGCATTTAGGGACCAGTAACATTATCTGTAAGCTGAGAACTCATCAAGTGGGAACAACATAGGAGAAAGGAACACAGCACTGAGGTACAGAAAGCCTCATCTAAGGATGCTGATATTTATGAGCACAAGGACAGCTCTATATGTTCATGGAAATAAAACTGAGAGATTCCACTTGGCTCAGAATGCCTCTGAGCTGAAAACAGAAAGGCTAGAGCAGTGCTGTGGGAGAAGTACTACTGCTGAAGAGGATACTGTATCAGGTGAATCTTTGGTCTGAAGTAGCCCAGATGAACAGATTTATGCAAGAAAATTTGCTACTACTCCTCACAAAACTTTGCTTGGCTAAAGATACTCAAGTTTACCCAATTACTCTGTAAAATACACTCTCCATTCTTTATTGCCTTTCCTGCAGCAATCCCAGCCCATGCTAAAGAATGCTATTAGCACAAGTTATGACAATGCGCTGCATACAACTATAATTTAACTATCAGAAATTTAAAGTTTCATAATTGCCTGACAAACAAGGCACGAGAATGGTCTTCCAAATAGGGCAGCTGGGAAAAGGCATCTCAGCTGTTCTAAAATTGCACAAGTAAGCTTCTGGAAAGGACAGAAAATCACATGGATGCATTCCTACGAAGAAAAGAAGACATTTTTGTTGTAAAGGATTTGTTTACACCACATTTACAGACCCTTGCAGTTATCTCATTAGAGATTTCCACTGACCACCTATGGAACCAGAAGAACATTCTATTCCTTTCTTTCAACAGGCTGGCCACAGTTAAAGAGTGGATGCTATAAGCAGTATTCAACTGCTCTCCAATGCCTTGCTGTTATCTCCTATTCACAAATTGAGGGTTAAACTAACTGCTCAGACCAGCACTGCAAGGAATTTTCTAGCGCTGCCAAAGAGGGACTAACTACCATTTTTGTCCTTCATAGAGAAAAAAACCAACAACATTCTAGAATCATGGGAAATTTCATTTAATAAGCATCCTACCATGTGAGGTTATTAATGATGTTTTCTTTCACCTGGCCCATTATGGTTCTGAAGTTTGATCTTTACTAAGCACCTCCAGTTCACCAAAGGTTTTGGAGTATGCTTCGCAGGCATTTCAGAAGTAGACATCTGCAAGACAGCTGTCAGCAGTTATAGGGGACTACACCTGGGTTAACTGCTCCAATTCTGCACTGAAGCAATAAGATAGATTGTTTCCCAGTCCTTTTCTGTCAGTTTCATTGAATTTGCCATGCACTCAGATTTCCAAAGGAAAATGTGAAAATATCTTCAGTGACACACAACTCTATATCCAGGGTGCAACAGCGTTTTACTGATTTGATTAAACCTCTACTGTTACGTCAGTGCTCACATCTGTAAATGCCTTATATACGCAATGTTTGAAAGAAGCTCTTTTAATTATCCTACTTTACTGCAACTTGCTTGCATCTCATAGAATAAAAGAGCCTTAAATAGGCAGACCATCTCAAGTTTTTATCTGTTCTCTGAATAAGATATGCTACATGAAAGATAACAGCGGCCACTACCAGCTCAGGCAAATCCACTCCATGTGTTCAGCCGTGCCTCTGTTAAGAAACACTGAAAAAGCCTCTTGCTTGCAAAACTTCCCAGTGGGGCACCCACAGCCACGAACCATTGAAAATAAAACCCTAAACCAATCACCCACCTTTAACCGTGACCCGCGCTCAGCAACGCGTCGCTCCACCTGCCACATACTGCACTTGAAATACCAGGAAGAGAGAAGGGGGGAAGAGGGGGGATAAACCAATGCACAAAACCTCCAGCAAACTGAAGAGCAGCCTCCAGGGAAACCTGTTGCTAGCCACAGCGAGCGCGCAGCAGCCAGAGGATCCACATATCCCACTGAGCCCGGCAGCCAACTTTCCCCATCCACCGCCGAACCCACGCACCCACCGCGTTAATAATTAATGAACCCGGCGGACGTGCCGGGTTGGGGGGCACAAGGGAGAACGGAAGCGGCGGCGGGGCGCTTGAGGTGTCCCCGCGGGCGGGCCAGGGCCGCGCCGCCAGGGCCCCCCGCCATCAGCCGGCGGAGGACGGCACGGGGCAGGGCAGTACTCACTCGATGAAGTAGCTGGCGCCCTCCTCCGAGAAGCCCTCCTCCCATCCGCGGGGCAGGTCTGCAAGGCAGCGGGGAGAGAGATTGAGAGAGAGAAAGAAAGAAAGCGGGAAAGGAGGGGTGAGAACTTCGCCCGCGGCCCCGAGGTGCTCCGCTGACCGCGGGGACGGAGGTGAGGAAGGCGAGCGGAGCAGCCGTTAGCGGTGCAGCCCTCCCGCCGCCCCCCGGCACCCACCTGAGCGGATCATGTGGCCGGAGTTGACGGGCTCCCCGGTGCGAGGATGCAGCCAAGTGGTGGTGCGAGTCAGGTCGCTGGGAGGGAGAAGCGGAAAACATGCACCTGTTAGTGACTGCGTGCGGCCCCCGGCAGGGCGGGCGGGAGGGAGAAAGGCGAGCGGGAAGCGGCGGGAGCAGGGCCACCCCCCACCCCTTCCCCCGGTGCTCCCTTACTCGATGAAGAACACTCTCCCGTCCTTGCAGACGCCGTAGGACCAGTGCTCAGGTAGAGTGTCCCGCCCCACCGTCGCCGCCATGTTCGCCGTGCGCGCAGCCAGCCAGCCGGCCGG
>JASSUY010034508.1:12161-49502 GCA_032466535.1 Forpus xanthops
CGCCACCGCGGCCGCTGGAGGCGCGGCGGCCCGGCGGCGGTGAGGGGCGACACCTCCCGCCCCTCAGGAGGCCGGAGCCTGCCCCGGGGAGCCCGCAGGGGCGGGAGCTTGGGGGGATGCGGGCAGCTTTGTCCGGGAATGCTCAGCACTCGCCCGCCCTCCCCGGCCAAGTCCCGCCGAGAGCTGTTGGCCTTGTCCCCTCCCGTCCCCCCGGGAGGAACGTAGAGGCCCAGCGGCTGCCCCCGAGCAGCGGGACACTGAGGGGGAAGCAGGGACACGCCGGCTGGGAAGAGAGCGTACCGCGAGGGAGAGAGCGGCTGCAGGGTCCGGCGGGGAAGATGCACATCCTTAGGGACGCTCTTCGCTGCACGAAGAGGCCGGGTGAATCTCCTGCCCCAGCCCTAGCTGCTGTCCAGGAAATGTCAAAAGGGAGGATAAGTACAGATGTGCTAGTACTTGATTTCTACCGTGTCCCGGGATACACTCCCGCCGGTGGTGGAAGGTGAGGAGGGAAAGACTGCCTGGACTTTGAACCTCGGGTACAGGGGACAACTGGTGTCAAGGTTAACAGATAGCAGAGTCAATAACTGGCAGTTGATAAAGTAGACCTGTCACTGGTGTCACAAGGGACCTGTGCCAATCCCTATATTCATCAATGACCCAGAAAAGGAGGAAATGGTAACATGAGAAAACCTGCTAGGTGAATTAAGTTACACATTACTCTCTCCCAGCTCAGACCTGTGGCATTAGGTCTCTACTGGTGCTTGTGCAGCGGGAAGCTACAGCTGCAGAAGGGACAGAGGTGGGTGGCTCAGGCAAAGCTGGGGTTACTTGGGAATATGCAGTAGGAACAGAGTGGATGGGACAGGCACAAGGTGCTGTGGCTGGGCTGCCACAGAGGAGAGCCTTAACTCTTCCTCCTCTAGTCCTCTGTGACAGCCAGTGGGCAATAGTGAGTTCCAGCCTTGCATTGGCTTAGCAGGAGTGGTAAGTGCAGCAGAAGGGACTATGAAAGTCAAGAGGGTCAGGGTGGGGAAGTCTGCACCTACTTCTTCCAATGAAAAAAAAAAAAAAAGCCAGGAAATGGGATGTTCACTAGCTTGGGATAGGAGAGGAGTGTTAAACAGAGGCAAGACAGGCTGCAGGGAGGGGTGGGAAAGGACAGATGAGCTTGACTAGAGCACAACAGTAACAGAAAATAGAGGAGAACTGAGGGCATGGCTGTGCAGGAGACTGAGAACTCATGCAGTAGGAAGGGTGTAAGGGGGGAGAGTGCTGCAGTATAGTGAAAATAATACACGTGCTTTTCCTTCTAAATAAGTGAAAGGCATCCTCAGAAGAAATTAGGAGGCGAGAATATCAGCAGCAATGGGAAGAGAGAGGACTTTGGTGTATTTCACCAGAGTTTTAGACAACGTGCAGGCTGGCACTGTGTGGCACTTCTTTTTTGGCCACTGTTGGAGAAGGTGACACTATACTACACTAAAACTGGTCATTACTGTGAGACACGTTACAGGCTAAATGTTCAAAAGAGGTTTGGTTTCAGTTGTACATTAGAAAGCATGAGATTGAAAACAAGAGTTTGATGGGGGTTTTTGTTAAAGTCCAGCAGAGTGTTACACCTGCAGATCTATTGCCAAGTTCTGTGGACTAATTTCCCTGACATTACACTATCAAAAATTCTTCCAATATGATCATCTTCCAACAATTCACAAAATTTTAGTTTATGTACAATTAAAAAAAAGGATTGTCTTCTAGTCCTATATCCTAGAGTCAGAATTTTTATAAAAACTTCTAAAATTAGAACTTTTGTGCTGCTTTTCTTTAAAACCCCAACAATTTTGAGTCAGTCTGGTAATGTGATTAGATGTATATTATCACAGAACCAGTCAGAATCACATTCTGGTAATGTGATTAGATGTATATTATTGCAGAAGGTCAGTTCTCATGCAATTATGAAGTGAATCAAATACAAGTTCCTTAGCATCATTGCGCATTTAGATCTGTGTGGAAGAGATAAGACGAACTATCTCACAGCAAAGATGTTACGAAGCAAGTCTTTCATTCTCTGTCAGCTGCATGAACTCATTGAAGTTAGCTTATGACTCCACTACCCTTTGACCACTAGACCACTGTGGCAAGATAGGGTTCTCCACTTACAGTGAATAGTAGCTTAATTGTTGTGTTGTAGATTTCAGCTCCTAAAAGCATCTGTACCAGGTCAAACTAAATGTTTATTTCTGTCTCAGAGCTCAATAAGAGCAGGTGCCAGGAAAGAGCACAAGAGCCAAACAATCATTTGCAACTCCCCAGCTTCTTTATTAACTCTAGTATCTACATCTGGTGCTTGTCTTCAGAAGCTGTGAGCTAAGAAAGCTCTTGAACAAGATGTTGTTTCTATACATAACCCCTGATGGATCTCTTCAGTGAACCTGTCCTGACTAGAACCCATATAACTCCTATCATCCAAAATAGCCACTAGCAAAGTGTCCCTAGTACTCATCTTACCTGAATCACCTTCTTCTGTTTGTTTTGAACTGAGCTGCTATTTCATTGATTCTACTCAGTTCTTGCAGTGAAAGAGAGTGGTCATCTAGTGCAAACCTCCCACAGGGTCAGCACTGATTTTAGACCAAGTGGCACAGGCCTTTGTCCAGATAATTATCTGAAAACCTCCAAGGAGGGAAGTTCCACAGCCTCTCTTAGCAATTCATTCCCATGTTCTTGTGGTGAAAATACTTCCATTACATCAAGTTAGAAGCTCTCTGTTTCAATTTGTCACCCTTGTTGTATGATCACATCTTGAGTTGATATGTCATGGTGCCTGCAGCATTACACGTTATCACATACACATGTTAATTTCAGATAAATGCATTATTCAAAAAGCATGTTTTATTACAGTAATTTGCAGAATTCTATTCTAAAATTAAGACCAAGATGAAAACTTACTTTAAATTCATTGAAGTTCACAAGCTGACTTGTGTTGGGCTCATCCAGAGGTAGGTCTGTGATTTAAAGCCCTGGTGGAAGACTTGCTCCAGGCACCAGTCATTAGTAAGATTACCAGATTCTTCTGGTTCTGATCTGTGTCCCTCCCCTCCCCTCCTACAGCTAGTGTTCAAGTTCTGGTTCCAGTCCTCCACGGCTGATCTCAACTACTTCTGTTTTCCATTAGATAGCATTCATTGCTTTCTAGAAACACTACCTGGAAAAAACTGTTTGGGGTTAAAGTAAGTGTTTCAGGCCACAATATCAGGAATTCAGCTAAAGGAAGTAAAATATGCTACTCAAGGTGATTAAAGGTCTAATAAAACAAGGAGATTAGAGGCTCCCTTTGCTGATAACTGGGTAGTTCAAGGAGGCATGCTGAGGTCTCTGAATACGGCAAGTGTGAACCCACATTTTTCAGCTTTATGTGAATGCATTACTAGTGTTACTTGTTCTGTCTGCATTCCCTGGGAGCAGTGTTTTGGATGACTTCATTAAGTTTCTTCTGCCTTGGAATAACAGTGATATATATTAAAGTATACCAAAATCTGTATCTACACTTTGCTATTTCCAAAATAAACTCAAACAACTAATATGAACATCCTTTCTACCTCTTTTTGTTCAATTCAGCCTTTACCACACAGCTTCGCCCTGTCAGTGCTAACATCCAATTCTTCGCATTTCTTTTTTTCCCCCTTTTTACCACGCACATCATCACCTTCTCTCCCATTCAGATCCACATGTTTCCCCTCTGCTTTTTCAGCCTTTCATATGCTATAAGTTTTCAACAAAACCAGGAATAGGAATCTGGAAATTAGACGCTATATAAGAATCTCCAAAAAAAAAAAAAACAAGCCCTGATGTATAATTTCCATCAGTCACAATTAGATCCCATATTCAGGAGGTTACAGAATCACAGCTGGATTTCAGGCTGCTGTGTACTCTAATGATCTAATTCCTATTTTTCAGAGAATTGAATATAATTGAATTTGATGGTATTTCAGGTCAAAAGCTGCTGCTGTTTCGGGAAACTGAAGTGAGACATAAAGCATAGAAAAGCATATATATACTAGTTATGACTTTTTCATAATGGCCTGTACATTTTTTTTAAGGAAAAGCACAAGATATAAAACGTCCAAGGCCAGACAGAGGCAGAGCCCTTGTGAAGCAATGAATCTGAATTATTAAATCCCGGTAAAGAATGCTCATAATCCATAACACAAAATATGTAATACACCTTTTAGCCTGATTTATCAACTCTGCTCAGAACGCCTGAGAATTAAAATATCAAAAGGCTTCGCAGTGAGACAGTTTAATTTGCAAGACAATTTCAGAGCAATTTGCACAATTCTTTTTCTGATTACACTCAAAATATAGGTTGTGCAACTGAATTGTTCTTCAAGACTGCGCAGTGAGATTCCCATCTAGCAGTAGCAAGGGCTTAAGAGACCAGAAATCAAGATAGAAGAATATGTTAATCAGGTAATAAGGGAGATATGAAAGTTTCTCCAAAAGTGCAATATTTTTTCAGATGAAAAGTTTGGGGCGGGAGGGAACTTAACAAAGGAATAACTATGGTGTATTTGTTCAAATTAGGGGAAACAGCTTTCATTTGTGAACTTTCAAACAGCTTGGGAAAAAGCTATCTCAAGAGGATGGTATTAATGATTCCACAAGTAGCACAATAAGAATAATAGATTCTTTTGTTCCTGGGTAACTCAAGGAGACATGCTGAGGTCCCCAGTTGCTGCAAGCGTGAACCCTCGAAAATGGTAGACTTCAGCCACGTATCTGGGTAGCTTCTCTTTGAAAGGAATTTTAAAGAACAAAAGACAATATATATAATCCATTACCTAATGTCAGTATTTCAGTGCACAATGAAAATATTAGTGACATCAAGAGAACACTTCAGTAACCTGAAAAAACAAAAAATGGTCATGCACAGCTAGAGCCAGTGTCATCATGTAGGATGAATGAACACTTACAGAAAGTGATCCAATATACAGAAAGACTTATTTTTTTTTTCCCAGTCTGAGGTCCAAAAAATGTTTACAAACAGAAGGCGGCAAATTAAAAATACTCAAGTCAAAGAAGACTAAATATTACCTTACTGAGTAGGGAAATCAAACAACTTAACAGAAAGATGATTATTGCATTCTTTCAAAATGAAAATATAGTTGATGATGGGGTTTAATACATACCCATCAATTTTATTCCATGTTCAGGAATGAGTAGATATCAGCTTGATTTATGCTAAGATGAAGTTGAAGGTAGATACTACATAGAAATTTTCCTAAATGTAAGTAGCACTAAAACAGGAAGTAAGTAGAAATGCCATGGTATTCCCTTCATCGCCAATTTCTAAAGGCTAGTCCACACAAAAGTTCTGTTAGAGAGATTCTAAATGTACTTATTTTATCTCAGATCAGGAGCTATGAACAGATGATCTCACAAGATCCCTTTTCACCTAGGTTTCTTTGAAAATAAAAACTGATTCAAAATGTTAAGGTTTAGAGAAATAAGTGGACATCAAAAATTATCATCACCTGCTATCTACTAAATAGCACCAGTATCAAGTGGCTATCTAGCTTACAGAAAGCATACTTGGCATACATTTTAATTAAAAGTTCTCTGGTATTTCCAAGAAGAGGAGCAGTCCCTCTTGTAGTTAAGAAAGATAAGCAACTTGCAGAATGGTACTGCTGATGATATGACTAAATACAGGGCATAAGCTTATTTCTGATCTGGAATGTTTTCAGTTGAACCCCACAACCCACAGAGGTCAGAACAGCTAAACACAAGGAAAGATAAGACTCACGAGATAGGTGCAAAAGTTAGGCAAACCATATCATCAAGATATCACCCACTTCCAGCATAAATGCTTTCCTGGATAGTATTAAGAAGTATTGCTTGCAATGCCAAATAAATCTTGAATAGAACAGGAAAGGTATTCTCACCAGTAGATTGTGCTCTATCTTTTTATAAGCATTGACATTAAATGAAACATCTTTTGCATTCTGTGCACAGGGTAATTTATGCCATGGGGAAAGTAAGTGATGGCAAATTTTAGCCAAAGTAAGATTTTTAGATTCTGTTTTCTTTGCAACAGATTGAGATGTTTCCCTAAATTTCTATGGGAATAGTGTCAGGAGATAGAATTCTATGAGTACCAGAAGATAAATATAGCTTATAAAGTAAGAAAGATTGAACAATAGTAAATCTATTCTGAGGGAATTCCAAATACAGAAAAAAGTATTATTCATTATCCTGACCACTGGAAAGAATATGAACATGTTCAAACTGAATCCACAATTCCTCCAAGGAAGATATGGAGCATGGCAGACACTGTACAAGAATAGTTTCCAGACTCACTGTAACTCTATGCAGTATTATCTGACTGATGACTGCACACATGGATCAGCCAAGACTGTACCACTGTTGAGCTAGACAGATGTGAAAATGACACTGAGAAGGCAACACTCGTGCTGTATAATGAAACCAAACTTCTCCTTCCAGAACCTGCTGAACTCTCCCAGGAGTAAGAAAAGTGGTAATTATCTTTAGTTAAAAGGTTTTCTTTTCCAAATCACTGTCAGCATTTAAAAGTATTTTCATGCTGAAAGTACCTTTTGTAGAATCCAGAAGATACCTTCAAAACAGTTCTCTTTTTCTTACAGATCTCCTTCATTTTTTAAAATATCCTACTGATTTTACCTTTCAGATACTAGTATCTGAATATATCCAGTTACCTTTCTCACATGCATATCCTATTGCCCAAAAGATCTCTATTTCAGGATCAAGTCAAGCTTGTTCCCTGAAATACACAAAGATGCATGCAAAAGCAAAAATAAATGAATGTTTCCTAATGACTATGTCAGTTTACAATTTTCTGTCACACCAGCTTTTATGACTGCTATATTTAACACAATCCTGTCACAGCTTCTCTTCATTTTCTCTCATTTGCATTTCACCAAGTCCCAACAATTTACATACCTAACATCCTTGTACTAAGGTGTATTTGGTAATCAATAATTAAATAACAAATAATCATAATTTTGTCACGACACAATGCCTTAGCATTCTAAACGCAAGTAGCAATAGTTAAATGTCTGCACAGTGTTCAAGATATTTGTAGAAGGGAGAAACACAGAACAATTACATGCCAAGTCACATACAGGATCATTTCCAGAAATTTAACTAAGATTTTTATAATGAACAATTAAGAGTCATTTTCTTACTTTTTGGCAAAGAACACTGTAGGCCTGGCAGTACTGAGTAAACCCTCAGTTCTTCAACATTTATGTACATGTGACTATCAACATTTGGTTTGTTTTAAGGCAGACATGTGGTGTCCCGTGTTTATGAACACAAATAGGTTCACTGTCTTCCCATGGGCATCTGGGTATGAAGAGGAAACGTTTTTTAAGAAACAAGACAAATGGAAAGATGGACATCTCTGACCTGTAACACTAAAAGCTTTGAAATTTTAAATCAAACTGCTGGATTCTCTGAGGTTTCCTCAATGTTTATGCACCCTACTAACATGAGATACCTCACTTCTGTATTCCCATCAAAGCTTTTCTCCCCAGCTTTCAGTCCTCTGTTCTGTATAATGGACCATGACTGGCATTATCCTTTTCCAGCAGCTCTGTTACCATATTTGCCTTTTTTCTTTTTTTTTTCTGCAGCTGCATACTTCACTCAGGGCAAGCAGAATGTCACATATTCCCAGTAATCCTCTTTACATTCTGAAGAATTCACTACCTAGGCTCCTCCTGAATTTTTTTCCTTGTTTGCTTTGCAAGACGCCAAACTTCACCCTGGAATCCCTTTAATAACTATACCCACACAAACTCCAGACAAGATTCAATTTTAGCATCTTCTGCCATGCCTTTCCAGAGGTATTATTTTCCAAGCAGGCTTATAACTCACAAAGGTCTCAGCCCTCTGCTTAAATAATCTTTTGCTAGTCAGAACAATCACTTCCACCATGGTTTCCAAGACCATCTTCCAAACACCTCTTTGCAGCAGAACCTGAGATTTTGGTTATCTGCTTGTCTCCAGAAGGAGGTGACTGAGGGTTAACAAGTCTCTTTGATGTTTCTGGTAATATTAAGCATACATACCTTTTGGCAGGTTTTCCAGTATCCTACTTCTTTCCAGTTTCTTCCTGCTTTCTGTTACAACCCTAGCAAGTATGCCCTCTTGCCAATCCTCCACTCTGGTTTTGCCTTTTCATATGCTGGACTCTGGTCCTTCCGCTGTTTTCCAGTGTCCTGCTACATATCTGTACCCATCCACTCCTGGCTGTGAAGGTTTGCAACAGCAATCAGTCAGTTTCTAAAGGCAATGTGATAAAGCATCCGTCTGTGAGCATGACAGAGCCAGTAGCTATAGTAACAGAAAGGCATACGTTAAACAAAATCGGAAACAAAAAAAAAAAATAATCCAAGAGATATCGCTCATCTTTTCCCCATCCCCATATATTGCAGGGTTCCATAAATACCTGCCTGCATGTCTTTACCAGATTGTATTTTGCCCCTAGCCCAAAACTGGGTGAGATAGAAATAAAACTTTATTTTGCCTGATTTAAGGAAAAAAATAAAACACCCAACAAATCTGTAACCCAGCTTGTTGGTGCACAAACCTGGAGAGCAATTTCTAATAATCAAAAATAGCATAGGTAACTTTCAAAACATAGAGCCCTCTGCAAACTCTTCAGCAGAACTCTTGACTCCTGACTGAGTTAAGGTATTGAAGAAAAGATGCCTTTTCTAACCTTCATGTATTCTTCATTCCTCTAGAGCCTGGGTAGGTGGACTTCCGCAGAGAAGACCAAAATAGGCTCAGTGCCTCAGCTTACTTTGCCACTAAAAAGGTCAGCAGGGTACAAAACGTAGTTCAGTAATTTAATGCCGATATGTGTGTCACACCTTTTCATTCCTGCTTTTTAAAATACACATGTTGAAATAGATAAGCAATACAGACTCAATTTGTACAAAAAAAGATGTTGAGTGAACTTAATCGTTTTATAGACATTTTAAAAAATGAAACCTTCTTCATTTGTTGCTGTAGTGACTTTCAAAAAATATTCTTTCTTTTTTGAGACTTCTTTTTGTAGGGCTATTCCATCTATTCAGTATATACGTATTTGTTACTATTCATAATAAAGCCCACCTGAAATAGACTTCCTTTTAATCAGTAAAGTAACCACACTGAAAGAGAATTATGTATTTCAGGAAGTTGTATCCTGATATTAATCAAACTGCAATAATGTTATACCTGATTCAGTTTTATACATTGTCATCTCTCCATTGTTACTGATTAATGGTTTGAACTCTCTAAGGTTGATATGAAACACTGTTACAAATAACTTCTATTATTTAGATACCTAATATATGTGACCTCTAAAAATTATGAATTATATCCTACTTCTTAATTACAGGCTCCTCTGTAATGTAATTTAAATAGTAGTTAAGCAGATTAAATGCAAAGAAAGAACAAAAGCAAGGCAATTTGCAAAATGATAAATTGACAAGTTTTTCTCAGCACTGTATCATTTTTCCACAGACTTTATGAAGTATTATCTTTCATATTTCTCAATAACTTATTAGATCCCTATAATCTGGATTAACAAATTCATTCAGTCAATTTCAATGTCAGTCATAACGTGAAAACTTAATAAAAATCCTGCTAATTGTTCTTCAGAGGCTTAACAGTAATTACTCCCATATCATCTCAGGCTTTCACACATTCTGTTTTTTCAGACATAACAATTGTATGATTCTTTTGGGCACCGCATACTTCTCAAATCACTATTTCATTCGCTGAGATGCTGATGGCTGCCTTAACAACATATCACATAGGGGTTACACTTGATAAAATGAGAACTGTATTTTGTCAACAACAATTACGTGGGTGTTTTGCTCATTTCCTGCTACAGCTGTCCCATGGCAACAGTGTGAAAGTAGTACTCATCTTTCAGGTACATAGATGACTCCTTAGCTGACATGTTTCTGGCTCAGGTTTGACAAAGGCATGGTGAAAACAAAGACTTTTTTGAGAAACTATCCCAAGTACTTCCATCAGATGCAAATCTGTAGGGAATGTGCTAATTCCTGAGTGGAGGGAACAGCTTTGCTGTAGTAATAGCAGTGGTGGCCTGAGGCTTTTCCAGAGGTTGATAGCAAGCTAGATTTTTCACTTCACTACACTTCTCTACACTTGCTGATGGATTTCCCAAGAAATGCCTCAACCAAAGGTCGGTACTCCAATTAACCCTGTTTTAGGGTTGTTGCTGCTAAAGCAAATCAGATTAAATCATATTAAAAAATCCATGTTTTATCTGCATTACATCCTTTGAAGTAATATTGATGGTATTAATGATGATATTGTCGTGTAAAATCTGGAAAATAATTAGTTTGGTAGATGGGAAATGAGCTTTAGCATTTTCAGTTGTAGCTGAGCTGAGGATATTTACTTGTTAAAGATTATTTTGTTGTTGTGATCAAGATGAACAGGAATTGAACATACAGTTCATAAAGCAGCTACAAGTTGAGTTAGGATATTGCAAGCTTTCACCCTGGGGTCTATGAACATATAAGTTACAATGTAGTAAGAACTGATGGCAAGATCAAGTGCACCTACAACTCTGGCCATTCAAATATCAGCTTCATGGAAGTAAGTAGTAAAGAATTATACCATTATTTACTTGGTATGTACACCCCAACTAAACTTGTTTCATTTAAGATCATGCTAATGTAACAAGAGACATCTGTGGATTAACAAAATGGATCAGATTCTGGATAGATTTTTAGAAAAAAAACGTATGATAACCCACCATATGTCCCTGGAAGCAGCCTTTCTTCTTGTTCAGGTTTCTAGAGAGATTTTATGTAGCACTAGCCAAGTGTGAGATATGTAGTTACATGTAAGATATATGTACTTAAGATGTGTCTATAATAGAATTCAGTGCACAACCATTTTGCACTAGGGGAAAGAAACATAACTCAAATTAAGGTGATGTACAATGATAAGCTGTATATTGGTATCTTAACAAAGCCCAGTGTGCTGGAATATTGAGAGTGAATCTCATGCTATCCACGTATTGTCTTTTGTATTGCCACATGGATGTAAAGGAAACTGTGTTTGCTATCAGCATCTGATTAACCACTGAATTCTAACCATAGTTTGGAACAAAGAACATTTTTATTTGATGCCAACTATTGTCTGTAGCTGTGCAACAGCACAGTTTTCATTAGAGAAAGATGAATTTTAATTCTAATAAGATGTGGGGATGAAATGTTAACTTAAGCCAAATTAATATTCACATAGGAAAGTGAAAATAGGTGTCAAGGACTTGCTACTCTTAAGTCCTTTGTTACATGAAAACTGAGCACCATTTGACAAAACAACACGGTTTCTGACGATTACTTTCCCCGTATAATTTATTCATCTATTCCAGAGCAGTGTTTCGAGGCTTAATGAGTATTTGTAAAGCTCTGGCTGAAATGCACTCCTTAAATGCAAAATATTATACCACTTACAATGAATGAAATAGTGTAGGTTACTGGTTCAAAAAAAAGCCCCTAAAGCTCATCAACATGTGTATTTGAAGGGTGTATTACTTCACCAGACAGGAAAGCCCCCTGTTAATGCCCTGTCCAAGTTGAAAGGCTAAGTGTGCTTTCTGCCCACTGAATCCATTATAAAGTGCAGACAGAAAAGGAAAACTCATGTAACTTTGTCTGTTCTCTTGTTTTCACCCCCTTTCACCCTTATTTTTGTCATATGGGGTAATCCTACACCACATCTTGGAGAACTCGGAGAATAAACAACTTTAAGTAGTAATAGTGCTCCCTTTGGAAATAGCTCTTCTTTGTTTCTAAAAGATGATATATCCTGTCAGTTCAAGCACTTTTATCACCGTCACTAACATCACGATGAGAGCACTGGAACACCGGGAGAGTTGAGCTCTCTCAGCCCACCTCTACCACCTTGGGACACTCCTTAAGTCAGCTGTTGTTCCTTACATGACCATATTTCTCCTTGGAAGACCAGCTTTCTGAAATACAGGTTTCTGAAATGGACTTCTACCAGCAGAAGTGGCAAAAAAAGCAGATCTCATGTTTCCATGTGCTATCTGCTTGACAATGTGATTCTCTTGCTCATTATTGCAGTACCACCGCATCTGTTAAAGATGCTGTATGCCTTTGTAAGTGGTTAAATTTCTATTTGAAAAAAAAATGAGATTCCCCAAAATGGTCATTTTCTTTAACTCTTTTTTTCATTATTTTGACGCTGTGACAGTTGTGTTATCTCTAATGATAAAAACCAGTATAACACTAGCCATGGTGAAGGACAGATCCATTCATTCTGAAGTGGCTCTTGCTTTTCTCACACATGGTTTCTGCTGCATCTTGGGACACAAGAGAAAGCACAGTTTCTTTTGTATGCATCAATGCCAATATGCAAACAAAATCTAATGCTGTCAGTGGATCATGGACAGAGGATACAAATTATTATTACACTGCTTTTATTAAATAGCCAGCTTTGAATTTAAATGTCATTTTTCCTCCCTAGCCAGGCATTGTAACTAGTTTGGCTAAAATATAGTCTAATACCCAGAAGTCATCTTGCATTCTGTTGGGAAGGAAAAGTAAGAAATAGCAAAACTATTGCCCAAGAGAAACATGGCTGGAATTCAAGATTATACCAATTTCCTTAGCAGTACTATATATGTAGATAATATTTATAGAAACTAGCATCTATCAGAAGGAGGCATTATGTTAATTAAAATGTGTTGTAGCCTAAGATTACAGTTTATTAATTCCTGTTTGCAAGAAGGTCGCGCCTAATGATTTCCTCTTGGAGTTACTGGTTTTTGCACTTGGACCATTAAAGATTTGGGTTCTTATTCTACTCGTGAAGTTATTCGGATCCTTGCAAACACAAGTGCAATTCCCTGATCTTTCAGTGTTCTTTTTAAATTATTGCCTCAGTGAGATTCTCTTTTTCTCAAAAGAAAACAGCTGCACCTAAAACATCAGGAACTGTAATTAATTTTGCATTAGTCCAGAAAAAAAAGGCATGCATCCAGATAACCAGTATATTTCAGCATTCCAAATACCCAGGCTAAATTACTGTTTCAGCCCAATACTGTCCTCAATTACATTATTGCTGCTTTACCACAGCTGTGACAAATATACAATTCCTCATGAATAGTTCATATTGAATCATACTGTAAGTGCATATTAAAGCGTGTGTGACATTTTGTAGAAAATCAAGCAAAGTATTCTACATGAAAAAGATGTGAGTTAAATAATAACCAACACCTTTCCCTTTAATTCCTTGAGGGACGGGAACCTCATAACCACTGTTGGCAAAGTGTATTAAAATCTCATCTTCTCAAATATTTTGGAAGTATGCAGAAACTCTGTGGCAAAAATCTGAGTATTAGAGATGGATACACAGAAACACAAAGACCTGTGACCAATTTATCTGTTTAAAGAAAAGGCAGTAGTCTGTCATGAATTTGTTCAGAATGCCTGTGTCTAATAATACTGGTAGCAGTAGCACATAGCACACAGCACATTCCAGCCTTCTAAGTAATATTAACAAGTCTCAAACTCTTCTAAGTAATATTAATTAATCACATTACTGACCTGAGTTCACAAGGATCGAAGCAAAGGCAGTTAACCAATTAAACACAAGTAATCAGTGCTGGGGATAAAAAAATAAGTTCAAGTTTCCCTGAAGTTCTTTTCATCCTGACTTAAAACAAGTAAATGTGTCATTTACCTCATCTGCTGTATAGCCAGCAGGATTAGTCTGTCCAAATTTACTGTACAAAGTCTGTACAAACTTACATCCAGTCCTGGAGATGCTGAAGTCATGCTTAATTTTACATACATTCAACCTTTGAGGTCAATGAGGATGTTCACCCAGACAGCACAAGGTAGGTTTAGATTAGATATTAGGAAGAAGGTCCTTACTGTGAGAGTGGTGAAACACTGGCACAGGTTGCCCAGGGACACTGTGGCTGCCCCGTCCCTGGCAGTGTTCAAGGCCAGGTTGGACAGGGCTTTGAACAACCTGGTCTAGTGGAAGGTGTCCCTGCTCATGGCAGGTGGTTGGAACTGGATGAGCTTTAAGGTCACTTCCAACCCAAACCTTTCACAGATTCTATGCATAGAGATGCCTATAGCATGAAGGTCTTGCTGTCTCAATTGTCTCCTAACACATAAAAGGACTCTGTGACTTATTTCAATTTTCCTAAAAGAAAATAGGTACTATGCATCTTCCAAAACATCTGGCAATGGCTGGCAGAGCTATGAAGTGTATGGGGGAAGAATTTCGGAGCTTCACACTTTTTTCACACGCCATAAAGATTATTCAGATTCCTCTGTGTATTTTGGGTGCCCTTAGAACCTATCATGGTTGAAAACGTCTTGTGGTACTAGCATGTGTTGTTGGTTTGTGCCCAGGTGTCATTCTTGGGGATACTTTAAAGAGGCAGACACAAGCTTAGCCATTTCTAGTGATCAGTGGAATAAGTGTTAACAAGTACATGTTTCACAGGGGTGACTTGTAAGTACGTAGTGAAAAATGAGGAAAATGCTTTCAGACAGTTAAGGGGAGCAGAAAAAGAAATGCAGCTCCTTCCTAACACAAGAGGGGCTCAGGCAGATTTTCAACATTGTTCGAATTTTGCTAGTTTTACATGTCCTGAGTTTGTTCTACCATTTGAAAATCCTCTTGTTTTGACATTTGCCTGAGCAGGAGTGTCATTCCTATCACCTGCTTTTGAGCTCCTGCAGGAAAGTCTTTCAGTGAAAGTAGCTGTAATCTAAAGAGGCAGTGAATCAATGTCAGAAAACTGTTGGTCAACTTCCTGCTTTACCATTCCCTGAAGCAATGAGCTCTGAAAGGCTTCTCTCTGAAAGGCTTCTTCAAGGAGCAAGAAAAGTTAGATGCATACTAAAGGTCACAGTCAATGTTTTCTAGAAAATTATAAGCTTAAGCATCTATTAAAGCTGTATTCACATGAAGAAATATCAATGTAACTAAATTTGTTTAGCGACTTCTTTGGTGAAGTGGTATCCTCCTGTGGGGGCATTTTAGGTTATTTAAGACAGTCTAAAAAAAAAACAAGTGTTGCTTTTTTTTTTTTTACAAGGAGCAAAGGCACATGGCTGAGGGGATCTGGTTTACAACAGCAATGCAATCTACAACTGAGGCAAGCTAAGGGCATGGTTACAGCTTAGCTTTTTACCAGTCCGACTGTGTCAATGTGCCCATGCCCGCATTATAGCAATGGGGAAAAGATTTGTGGAGCTAAGCAGCATCTCCAGTTTACCAGCAAGTGAAAAAAATGTGCTGTTCTTTCCCCAGGCTCCTTGTGTGGCATTTCTCAGTCCTTGCAGGTGACCTGAGGCACCCAAACATTTCTCTCTCTTTCCACCTGTCAGTGACCTAAATTCTCTCCTCCCTTATCCCCTTCCTTCCCACAACTGACCTGAAGCAAATCCTGCCTTCAGACTTGACCTTGAAGCAGTTTAAAAAAAAAGTGCAATTTCAAAATGGTACAATTGTCTGCAGATGAGGCTCAGTCTACTCCACAAAGCTTTGATGATACCATGTGTCAGCTAATAATATGAAAAAAATAAAATCCACTTATCTTGTATGGCTACGTTGGCAAAAGTATAGAATACTTTGTTGGTTTACTTTATGGCTTTCAGGAAAATGGGGAACTAAGCACAGCAGAAAAACTTCCCTCTGTCACATCCTTGCATCTTCAGTAATGCCATCTGCCATTCTGACTGCACCAGGACTGACAAACCAGTAATATCGTAGGCTGTATGCAATGATCCAAGAGATCCTGTATTTCAAAGTAAAAAAGAAAACAAAAGCACTGAAGTCCTGAAACAAAAAAAAAAAGAGCTGAGCCTCAGGAAGAACAGCAGAAAGCAGCTGGTTATACATTAGCCAACACATGCTCATACGTGGCTTCAGTGGCTGGGTTGCTGAAGCTTACAGAGAGAAGCACATGATCCAGCAGGACCAGGGCAGTCTCTGCCATATAACGTCTCCTTTGTCATAGAGAGTAACAAAATATTAAAAGCAAGAAAAACTGAAAAATAGATATAAAAAAAAAACAAAAACCAACCATTCTCTATCCCAACTCCATTTCCTGACACACAGCAATCTTGGAAAAACAGGGAGAAGGGAGATAATATTTCCAGGGATGGAATGTATCCACAATTCCTAGCAGCGGGGAGACTGAATCAGCTATTAATTATGGTACTATCAGGACTGGAGATCTGAATGGTAACCAAGGTGCTACTGACAGTGTGTCATGAAAAGGAGTGCTAAGAGCTCATTCCTACTTTGAAGAGTATGTGCCTTTAAAAAGACAAACTAGACAAAAAGCAAGTAGAGATGGAAAGTCACTTACCCTAAAGGGCAGATTACCATTCAAGAGTGTAAGGCCAGTGCCCTGTCTACTAGCTCTTTTGCCTCACTCCCCCTCCTTCTACCTCCAATTCTTCAAAACCATTCAGTGGAACTCCAGCTGGAATCTGGTGGTTATCAGGACCCAAGGATAGATGCAGAAGAATGCAAAACTTCAGAACCAAGGACCAATATGTAGATTGTTCTGCAGAGGGTGCAACATCCACCCAACCTTATCATGAAGGGGGACTGGATTCCCAGGAAAGAGTTGCACCATATTTGCTGAGCTCTAACTGTATTCCATATGCCTGGAGGTGGAAGAGGGAAGAGAACAATGGATTCATTCTGAGAAGCAACAGTTTCCCACATCCTAAAAGCCTGCTGGGAGATTTTGGAAATTCCGCAAAGTGGGGAGAGGTTTCCCAGTGTGAAACAAGACATGTTTCTGCTGTTTCCACTGCAAAGACAACCCAGCTCCTTGTTAGCCTTCTTCAGCTTGATGTATCATTTCTGCTGAGCAATATTTGGACTCTCAAGTTGAAAAGATTTAAACACAGCTTTTAAAGCTGCCACCTACAATTGCTAATATTTCTGAAATGGGATAACACTATCCAGCACTGCTCCTACATGGGCAGGAGAGGCACCTGGGTGACTTGTGAAGTTTGTGCTTTACTGAAGTTGCTTTGTGAGGCACTTTGATTTACATTCGGTGGCATTTTTCACCTAACTTTCATTGACATAAACGTTTTGTGTAACCTTGCCAAAAAGCAAGCACAACAGAAAATTATCATGCAAGGCAAATGGCAAAGGACCAATTCAAATCCACTTGGAATTTCCTTAGGAATCAAAAGCCACTTGGAGTAAACATTTGCGAGCTCAACAATTTGAAATGTCCTATACACATCTCTCTCTAATAGCCTCTGTAATAATTGACAGAGCGCGATACATAGACAAGATGCCAGCACATCACAAATATGAGGCTGTTGAAGGGATTAAGCATAATCCTGTCTCACCCAATGAATAAAGAAAATAAGAAATAGAACTGTGTGATGTTGAATAGCACTGAGTCAAGGATACACTTATGACAGGCTTTTGTGGGGTTTTGCTCAACAGAGCTTTGCTGAGAAAGTCATGCACGAAAAAAATGGCATTATTACTGAGGAATGCCAGGCAAAGTAGGAAATAATCTTTAATTAATTTGTGAGGAACTTTCATTTGGCAGACACAGCCTGCCAAAAAGAGACAGAACAGTAGCTTTCTTATTAAGCTGATAAAATCGAGCAAAAGTGAAGAGAACCCATAGTTACAAAGCATTAGAACAATGGATTTTTACTAGGAGATGTAATAGAAATCCACAGGGAATCCTGGCAACACTCATCAGGATATTTTTGTCCTGAATTCAAGGGTATTTCAGACAGAAATGCAAAGAAAGAATCTTAACCTTTTTTGCTCTTGTAGACTTTGACTCAGTATTTGATCTCAGACCCTGTAAAACGCAAGTCGATTCTAACTTCTTCATTAATGCTAACAATTCAAAGTACCAGCAGTTGTTTTTTCTTACCATTATTATTGTCTTTGTAATTCCATTTTCAACTGCCACCTCCATCTCCCACCAGCTTGTACAGGCATTAAGGGATATTTTTGTCATCTGTAAAATGCTGGAAGAACTTGAGATAATGGGCACTTCATAAATGTAATGTGTTATTTTAGTGAAACTGGGACAAACGGCTAGTTTCAGACATAATTGGCTACAATGGAAAAACTGGAGCATCCGTAGAAAACTGGGACATAGTACATGTGAGGTGTTAATATTTATCCTAATGTAGCAGATTTGGCTCTGTTCACAGGAGCTCACCCCTATATTTAGGAGCATGAGCAAAAGAGCACTGAAAGAATTTAATCTTTGTTTGAAAATGTTTGCTGGGAGCAGGAAGCCAATCAACAGATCAGTGTGTTTGTTTTTCACATCTATAAGCCAAAATTTAAATCTCACTTAAGCCCAAAAGGAAACAAGTCGAGCAATTTCAGCATAATCCCATCAGAAACGTATTCTCTTCGCTTGAACACAGCTCAGCACAGTAGCAGCTCTGTGCAGAAGAAGCTTCACACTGAAACATAACCAGTTTGGGCTAAGAAGGAGAGCCTTTATTGGCAGCCTTTATAATAATATTCTATATAAATTAATAAATAATCTTAGCATATTGACATCCTGTAAAGGAAATGTGGAAAACTTGCCTAGGAGCTGCCTGCATTAATCTTCGTTCTATCCTGTGCTGGCATTTTTCCCAGTTTCCTATGCCCTTAGTTCACAATATCTGTTTTTAAAGGAACACACTGGTCCTTATAGAGTAGGCCCAGAAAGCCTGATTTACAACTAGCTCAAATTCATACATCCTCTTTCCCTGTAACAAGTAGGTTTTGAAGTGCAGCTTCTAACAAGCCAATGGAAAATGGTCTTTATGTGAAAAAACTTGGCGTGCAAATCAGACGGCTAAAGAATGTGGATTTAATTGCACCACTTATGAAGAGAGAAAACATAAAGTAGCAGTATGCAATGAAGCTAGAGCTTACAATGCAGCCTCACTAATACGTATCAACACTGGCTGACAGCTTTTTATCATAGGCTTTACACAGCCATACCAAATTGCTAGTATCCTAGTTAAAGTCACAAGACTGTTTTCAACGGCAGTCTGCAAACTCCTTGCCATGACCACCAGTAATTTTGCCTTCCTGAAGCAGATTTGATACAGGTAGGAGAGTCCTAGCACATCATCTGACTGAGAGAGGCTGAGGTGAGGTCAGAGGCAGGCAGCTGAGAGCTGCTGCACATACGTACTCATCAAGAAGTTCCTGGCAAAATAAAATACTGCATGCTGCGAGACAAGCAGTTCAAGGCTTTCTGTACAACAGAACCACTTCACTCATCCAGGAAACTGTCACAGCAAAACACTTCTAGTGTACATGCAGTTCCACTAGAAAAACAGAGCTTGTTTTCATCAAACACCCTCCCTCTCAATGAAATGGGCTCTCTAAGTAACAGCTCAAGTTGTCAGTGTACCTATTCCACGTGTGGACCTCTACCATTACTTTAGGAAACCATCCAAGCGCATCACTCTTCACCACACAACATAAACACACCAGCAAAGTTCATTATAAAGGTCTGTTTTGTCTGCATCTATGAGAAGTGAGAGAGTCCTGGCACCTGGATTTGGAAAGAGACTACCCTGGATAGCTGTCCTAATACTGCTGAGTGGATGTCCCTAGCTCTCTCTCTGGTTAAGTCTTCCCCTTGTGTTTTCTACCAGCACAAGCACCCTTGCAAAGCTTAGTGCATCACATTAGCAAGATCATCAGAGTGTCACTGTCTCCTTCAGTGAAGGCTGTGGAAGGCAAGCAGGCGGTCAGGCTTCAACTCCTTGAAACTCCTGGCAAAGGGAACAGGGCTTGCTGAGGTGCCCTGCTCAGATGATGTTCTCATCACATTCTGTAAATTAAGAGACTCTGTCACCAAGAGGAAAAGGTAATAGGAAGTCTGGTTTTGGGGTATGTGTATAAAAATAGAGGGACAATCAATGGAGTAAGCAGACTTGCAATTATCCCAGAATGTCTCTCCAAGATCTTACTTTCTACTTAACGGCAACACTGTGAATTCATTTTGTGTTATCAGGCACCTACTGAGATGAATACACAGTTTCTGTACTAAGTAGCTCCAAGGTTAACAAAAGATGCTGCCTCTCTTCTTGCTTAACCAGGCCAACTTACTGAAATTATATCAGTTTACCTGTCGGTCTACATGAGATGCATTCAGTGTAATGATCCCTGATACTAGCCCCTAGGAAAATATTACACAGCAGGAGAAAAGATAGCAGTACTTTCTAAAGTTTTTCTAAGCAAAGTTATCCTGTTGACAGACTTTTACCCTATAGCTCCTAACTTATACAGCATTCAGGTTATATACTGCGCTAATGGAGACCCAACACTAGGAGATATTATAGGTCAACTTTTGTACACTTTTAGCACAGGTTTTGTGGTTTGAGTCTGGTAAATCTGAAAGAAGAGTTTATCCCTCACTGATACTGTAAGGATGTGAGGACAATGCAAAATGATCACATAAATTAAATACAATGTGCTTTTCATATACTGGAGATCAAGAATATCTTTTATTTCTAACATTGTGAAGTTTTTCCTCTGATGCATGAACGTAATTCCTACTGATATCTGTGATGTACTCAGTGCCCCAATTCCCATTATCCTGGCACACTACTCTCAATGACAGGGGACACAGAGGACAAAGACAACAGTAACAGAGACATTATTAATGCAGGTAAAACTTCCCACAAGAGTAAGCCTTAAAATAGATATGACAGATGAATAGAAACAAAACCCATTTGCCTGAGGTTGCCTTTATTACTTGAATAAAAAAGACATCTAGGAAAAAAAATTTTTCCACCACCTCGGGCAAGATGCGTGACCTGTATTCACTCCTGAACACGCTCATTCACAGCTTTACCTCATTTTTATACAGACACCATGATCTGGTCTAGCCAAAATTTCACCTCTTACAGCTGATGTAATTTGCAGCTTTGGTTTATCAGTTGCACAAAAGAAAGTCAAGATATCATAGCTAGGCCGCTCCTTGCTCCTGAATGCTTCTACTCCTTTTCCCACCCCACCTTGGCTTGCTGCATGAAGGACAAGCTGCTAAAACAGCTTCAGCACCCTGTGATGGACCGCTTTGTGTCACGTAAGGGCTTTTGCTAGCAAAGCCTAAGGCCTGCTTCATGCCTCTGCTGTTCTCATGAAATAAAGGGGTCACAACCCAGCACACATCACTGTCTTTGAGTATTGCGTTGAGACAGGATATACAGCAGTATTGCCAACCCTACATATTCAAACTTGGGTTAGTACCAAAACCTAACAATAATAGTTTAGAAGTCTTTTCATTAACAATAATAATAATAATCTAGGAGTCTTTATTTTCTGGGGTTTCTGATTTCCAAGCCCCAGATTCCCATGCTTGAGACTCTAACCACCCTCATGAGAGCTGGAAGCATCTCCATTTCTGACCAAAAAAATCTGTCAGCCCAGCCTAATCCACATGACTTCAGGGTGTTAAAAAGAAAAGTGGGAGGGAGGAGAAGGGTATGAAATACATGATAAAGCATGAAAACTAACAATGTCCAATTCAGGATTAAATTCTATAAAGCTGACAGCCAAAATTATTCTAGTTCTAAGAACTTGTCTAACACAGCAGAAAGCAAAGTTTAATAAAACCCCTCAAGTTTACATTTTACTGGCAGACAAAAAAGACAAATTCTGGCTGGGTGAAAGGCCAGGCAGAGACCTTTACTTTACCTGTCAGTTGTCATTTTTCAGAACATCTTTGTTTGTTACTGCAGCACTGAAATTTCCGCGTGTGGGAATGGGGAGCAAGGGCAAAGAGAAGCACGTACAGAAGGAAGGTCATGAAAGAGCTGCCAAACACACACAAAGTAGTTCCAGAGTTTATTTCATTCTTCCCTCATCCCAACCATGCAGTAAATACAAAAACCACAGGAAGGATATCTTATGATTGAACAGTGGCCTGGGGACATTTGAGTTCAGTTCCCAAATATTCCGTAAACTTTCAGACTCTGTTGTCATCTTACAAATACACAGAGGAAAATATTGTTTCCTTTCTTGCACTCTTGTTCTGCCCTTTTTCTTCATATTGAGAATCTACCTCTTAATTTATACAAGCTACTTAGCAAAAGGAAGTTCTGATCTCAGCAGGAGTCTGTAGCTGCTGAAATAGCAAATAACTGGCACGAAAACTGAACCGAAGCCCACCTCAAACCTTTGCAAAAGTTTGGATCTGCATCTGCTTTAGGAGCAAGAACATTCCTGCTGTAAATGGACTTCTGCATCTGAGCCAGACATCTCACGGTTCTTATTCTACCAACCTCTTGCTTATTACTAAAGTATTTTCAAAATACAGTAAGGAATAAATCACACAGCCCAAAATTCTACCTTCTCTCCCCTCAAATCCTATGCCTTTTTTTCTGAAGTGGGAAAATGGCAAAAGCAACAATGAAAGGGTTATTATTAATCTTTGATCCTGAGTCATTTTCTCTTACAGAGCCCTATTCTTCATCTCAGGAAGTGCGATACAAGAACACTCCCACAGCCTGATTAAAGGTCCAGGTATGGGGTCATACAATGCACAAAGAGAACTGCAGAGTTTCAGAAAGCAATGTGTACTTAATGTCTGACTAAACGCAAGTACAAGAAAGAAAGAAAGAATTCCTAGTGATTGCCGTAACTGTGAAACTGCCACAGAACTGCTTGAGGGAACTGTGGTTGCCTTTTAGGAAAGAAACAACCAAATCTGTTTTCCAGAGCTTTAGCCTCCATGATTACAAAACAGAATTTGCTGAGAATGCCAAGTTGCTGGAAAATGGCAGCGTGCCCTTCTCAACAGAAAACAGCAAAATGGACCCAGGTTTCACTGGCTCACCCAAAAGCTAAGGAATTAGAATTGAAAACCTGAGGGAGGCAGCCAACGACTGGGATTTCAGGTTTGTCAGCAGTTGCCTAGGAGAAGGGTCAGAGGTTACACCTGGAGATTTAGAAGATAATGACAACGTTCAGATAGGCATCAAACCCCTCTGATCCTTCAGAAAACAAATCACCATTAAAGCCAGTTTTGGTGAGAACAGCTTGGCTTAAGATGCTGAATTCATTACCTCCTAGGGAAGATGCTCAGTCCAGCTCTTCCTTTATTTCTTTTTATCCTAACTGAAAATGAGATGAAATACTAAAAATAATGATATCAAAATGTGAATTTTAAAACAACTCCACAAACAAACCAGCTGTTACCGCAGCCACGCACAGTCCCTGCTGACTTTAAACAGCAACCCGCCTATGAGCTCTTACAACTGTTCCCTGTAAAACTGACGTTTATGACAATGTCTGCTCTACAAGGAATTTGCGGCTCTCTGAAAGGCATTGAAATTGCAGACGGCAACAAAATTGTCTCTCTCTGGAAGCAGGCAGCGCAGGGAAAGCAGCAGTCTCTCTCCCAGCCAGCCTGCTTTGGGAATGGCATCCAAGTGCTGCCCGCATTGGGCAGGAGACTCTCTTTTCAGCAATACAAAGGAGGACGTGTGAGCATGAAATCCACTTTGAGCACTGTTCGCTCCACATAGCTGAGTCTAAAGACTGCTTTGGCTTGGCCACCATGAGAAACTGCATTTTGGTGTTCAATCTGTCAGGAAATACCTTTTATTTCCCTCTCCCTATACCATTCATAGGATCTTCATGTTCTAAATTATCTTAGGAATCCAGCCTAAGAACTTGATTCCCGCTACCGGTAGAGTTTACAGTTTCCAAAAATGGAAATAGCTGTAAACGTTATAGGAAATCAATAGTTCAACTGCTGATCTACAAGTCCCTCAAGATTTCTGCATCCTTGGTCAGGTACAAAAAAACAACTTCCTTCTATAAACTCGTACTTTACACTCATGTGTTACCAAATTTTTAAGGTGATAATCAGAAATGAACTGGAAAATCATTATGACAAACTCAATGTTTCAAGTGTGTTTTAATAGATCTAACAACAACTCAAGATATATCAAGAACTTGGTTCAGTTTATCAGATGATAAGAAGACTTTTAACTAATCTAAACATAAAGCCTTATTCACCTATTATATAGATATTTTTTTAACCTCTTAAATCTTGATTAGATGGAAATACAAAGGAGTTTGCAATCACTTAATAGCAGAAGCCATTAAAAGAGTATGCACTTTTAATTTAAATCTCAGCTTAGTCAGAGGTATTCTGGGAAGTCCTAAAGTAAGAATATTAGCTATTAGATATTATAGGGGCTGTAGTGCTAACCACTGTGTATGAGTAGAAAGAAATTTTATAAACAGGGAATTTGTGGCCTTGTTTCTGCATGTACCTGTAGGGAAAAAGCCCAACTAAATCCCAAACAATCTCTACTTGGGACAACTCATTAAAAGACTTAGATCTATAAAGCTCTGGAAACCCTTGGTCTCATCTTTCTGTATATTAGACTTATATTTCACATTCAAAATTGACTTACAGCAATAAGCAGCCAGTACAGTTCATGTCTTGTGTGACTCACAGATTGAAGTCAAATACACTATTGCACCACTGGGGTGTCAAGGACGGCTGCCAGTATGCTAGAAAAAGGCAGAACTCATAATTGATTACATTTTGTGTAATCACTACTTAAAACAAGAGCAGAATTAAAGGCAGCAAAAACTACCACAGATTAAGCACAAGTATTTTGGTATGCTAAAGCATTATGTTATTCTTAAACTTTTCTACTGTTTAGTTTCTAAAAAAGCTGATGCATCCATCAACTGCACTGGAAAATTCAGTCGGATGAATGGGTCTAAATTTAGGATGCAGGACAGTGCAGCTGTGATAACATTTCGGAAGTGGAAGACATAGTAGATACATGACATTTAGATAAGACAACTAATTTTAGTCAAAATGAAGCTGGTTTTGGCTACATTAGCAAGTGCACTGACTTGGCTAATTAGTTCAGATATATTTTATTCCAGCTTTCATTCTAACCTATGAGATACTGCATTCTCTGACCCCTTCTCCCTGTTTGCCTTCTGAATAACAGCTAAAGCAGGAGGCAAGTAATCACAAACTTGTCACACAGTATTTCTGCTACCCCTTCCTAAGCATCCAGTAGCGCTTATTTGGAGATAGGCCAGTGACCTGTCTAGTCCACTATACCCTGACATAGTACAGCCATGCTCTCCTATAATTTTCTTTTTCTCACCCAACTGCTGTTGTTGATCTCTCCAAATGGATCAAATTATCTGCAGATCTATTTCTGCTAAGTTCAGCGTTTCACGGCACAAAGGGATAATGCAGTTTACTAAATCTCTTCCACTTATTTCAGGCTTAAAATATTCTTCCATGATTGGATCATTTGTCATCATTTCTTCTTCTTTTTTTTCTAGCAGCTTCTCCCCCTTCATGTCCTTTCCTCCTTCAATCACAGCTTGCCTTCAAAGTAATCCATCATGCTTACTTTGGCCGAAGCCTGGCTTCTGTTGGACCTCATTTTGACACATACTTGCCTTGTCATTTATAGATAGAAAGTTTTCTGTCACATGGAAAGAGATCATTGATGGCACCGAGTAAAGTGGCAGTTTTAAAATCAGAGTCCAGGCTCTCAAATCAGGGGCTGTCAGGCACATGCTTTAAAAATTTTTGTATGAATTCCTGTTGATGAGAAGAGATTTTTAATACATTTCAGTGAAATTGAGTCATTTTGATCAAGATCTGAATGTCGTTATTTTTTGTAATATTGAAAAACTGCACACAACTCCAGGTTGATTACTTCCAAATTAATCCTTAAAAATTTCTCCAAATAAATGCTTTTTTTTGGGAAATTGGCAGTGATAGGTTTCAAGTGCTGCTGTACTCTGGTCTTCAGCCAGGAAAGGGTAAGGAGCAGCGAATTTACTGGCACAGGCCTGTTTAGCAGAAGTGGGATTTGGGCATCTGCAGTGAGCAGTAGTTTTGAGCTTCTTCAAGAGCACACAGCTCATCAGATTGAATTACATGCTTAAAAATGAAGCCAACTCTGGGTGCTAATGAGCCAAATCAAGCTTACAACTCATACACAGAGAGCTCCTAGCCTGTGACTCTACAGAGCTTAGACTCAGCCCCAAAAAGTCTGGAGCAACCTCACCTTTCAGTGCCCTCAGTGGAAGCCGTTTCCTGCAGATCTGAAGAACTGGCTGTGCCATACACAGACATGCATGTACCACCAAGTTACGCTCTTAGGGGAAACAGCACCGATCTCAGTGGCATTACAGTGGCAATTATGGGAACAAACATCTTTAGGTTATCAGTAGTGTGACAAAATTTGTATAAACTCCTTCAAATTTCACAGATGCGACAGTCGTATTAATTCTGCCTCTAAGGAACTTTAAACTCAACCCCTGAAATTAGGCACCACTCATTATTTTTATCCATTAATCCTGCTGAGCTCCCTGAAATTTTTTTGTACTGTACTTGAATTTCTCTTTCAGTACTTCAGTGTACATTTGAATGGAAAAATTAAGCTACCAGAGGCAGACTCTCCTAGCTTATTACACCAACACTGCTCTCTTGTGGCAGACACTTAAAGTGAAACATTAATCTCCTGCGCTGTACCTATCCCAACTTAGTTACAATGCAATCTGCTCGGGAAAGGGTATATACAAAGCAAACCGCCAATAAAAATGGATTCTCGGATTTTTGATAAACTACGCAAAAAGCAACAATAGATCATTAAATTTGCCTTTTTGGATATAAAATATTCAAGTGTTCATCCTCATACCTGTATCAGTGCAAAGGTTTTGCACAGAAAACACTGTTACTACAGTTCTCTTTTCCAATCTGTTTTACTGAGATACATTTATCAGTTCAAACCTAACAACCATTCTGTGTATTTTCAGATGGCTTTTAGAAACGGTCCTGGGTTCAGCTTAAACCATGACAGAAATCCAAACCTTGCTCCTCAAAGTGGAACATGGCTGTTCCTGTCTTTTAAACCCTCACAGTTATCTTACAATTTGAATTCACTGTTTATTTCTAAGTCAGCCACTTCTACTTGCTTTTCTTCACAATCAGTACAAATTATTGTTTGCCAGGCATGATTCGTATTTGCAAGCTAGTGGAGATAATAAACAGCTTCAAGCATTAATTTTCTTGAAGAGTGACAATGAGGACACATACTCCCTGAGCAGGAGGACTCTGTGGCTAAGTCACTAGAAAGTACGTGCTTACAAATGGGAGAGGGTTTCCCAGGTTGTAGTTCATAGTGATACAGATCTCTAAAATGCCTAAATCATCCCCTGTTCCTATGGATTTTTCTCTTCATGGGCTCTGAGAGCACCACTGATATCCTACTGGAAAAGCTCTTCCCTGGAGAAACATCAACCAGCAGAATTGCTACTTTTTTTCTTTGCATATTAAAAATGCCACCCAAAATTAATGGAAATTAAAGGAAAAGAACAAATGTGCACAGCATGCACAACCACCATTAAAAGGGCAAATCCCCCTTGACCATGCATGCACAAGCATACACAGCATAAAAATCAGACACGTTCATACAGATTTAATTATGAGACATATAAACCAGATATATATCATACAGATTTAATTATGAGACATATAAACCAGATATATAGTGTTAGTGACACTTTATCACAACAGACTCATGGCACTAAAATAACCAATAATTAAGGGCCACCAGCCTTTTAATTATAACCCAGAGTGAAGGGAAAAAAAAGACAGCTAAACATATTGACTCCAGTGCGATAACTCATTGGATCAGTAACTTTTGGGAGAGGGGGTTTAATGTGATTTAATACATTCATGTAGTGATCAGAACTGAGTAGGTGGGATCACTAGTGAAAGCAGGTGCTGGATTTTTACCAAGTAATGGCTCAACCTTCCCACCCTGCACCTTTTCCTTCCTTGATGCAGGATTTGATTTGCAGAACCAAAGCTGCTTTGCATTTGTTAGTGGAAAAGAGTTCTCTACATGCAAATCTCCCACTCTGGCTAACAGGTATTTTGTCACCCCAGACTCAGACTCACAGACTGCTCTTCTGAATTTCCACACATTTACAATCACGCCCTATCTCAGAAAGGGTTTGCATATGCTGCACTTTTCACAAGCACATTTGTTGAGCAGGTTCTCCAGGGCAGCCCCCAGGAACTGAACATTTCTCTCCACTCAGCTTTCTCAGAAAGGTCACGGTCATGATGTCAATGCCCATTTACCATGCCTGTAACTTGTACTCTCTATCTATAACACTGGACAAACAATACCCCTCAGCCAAGGCCAAGAATTGCAACTGAAGCCCTCAGCCCTCAACAGCTATCACAGGAGACTGGAGAGTGAGGGAGCCAAACACACCCCATAAGCCCCCACAAGGAAAGACCAGCAGCACTATCATTGCTCTGAAGCTCCAGAAGAGTGACCCAGAGTTGAAGGGCAATGTCTCTCGTGGAAACCCTGCCCCTGCTCAAGCGTACAGAGCTTTTTAAACTCGCTGCATAAAGATGAGCATCTTTAAAAGAGGTCTCAGGCTAAGACCGATTTTGCTTTGCCAGTGACAAACTGCCATGTGACAGAACACAAGCATCCAATATTTCACTCAATTGTCATGTTTTGATTGCGTCTGTCACACACTGGTAGATCTTTAGGTTGAGCGATATGATGAGCTTTTTGATTTCCTTTCTTACAGCTTCATACTGTATGCCTCTACAGGAATGAACTTGTCAACTCAGATGCAAAATGGATGAATAGCTTTTAATCACTTTGATAACGTTAACATTATTGCTTTGACAGGATAGCAGCAGATACAGTTTGCTGATTCAGCTACTTGTATAATGATCTAATGGGCTTTCCTAACTAATGCCATGCTCTAAAAATATACACTGGACTAATAGATGAGCCTCTGCTATACTGAAAAACAGGCTCATTACGACAATTCCTCTGAAAAGTGGCATTTTTATGACAAGATGCTGAGCATTTAATTACCCTGTATCCTGACAGAGCTGAAAGAAATTAATTAAAGAGAAAAAACTGTGCAGCAATGTAGCAGATCTTGAAGCAGAAAGAGATGCCAATAGTCAGTAGTGTAAAGGGGAATCTGAGAACTGCAAGGCTGTTTCCCCAAAGGAATCCGTCTGTTGATAGGCTACAGACTGCCCTGCATTTACCCAGAACAGAAGGCCAGTTCCTGAGAGGAGGCTTGTCATTACAGAGCAATTAATTTCCCCTGTGGTAGTCTATGCCAGGAGAATATCGACTGCTGTTAAAGGACAGGGAAGTCAGAGGTTTGGGAGGGAGAAGAGACTTTAGTGATATTTGAGGTAAAGGACTCGTTTTCACTGCACCTTTAGCTTGGATTATCCACCCTTAAGCTCATTCCTTTTTCTTCAAGTGAGTATGCAATGAGAGCTGGAAATCCTGCGCAGGCTTCACCAAGCAGCAGGGCACTTTGTGTGAAGTTTTCAGCAGCACTAGCATACACAATTGTTGCAGCAGGAAGCTGCTCCAAGTGACTCTAAGTGCAGCCCTGCAGCCGGCTGCTTTGGCATAACCAGGGTGAGAGCGCTGTAACATACACACGGATGGCATTAGCTCACCCGTGTTGCTGGCCCTGCCATCAAACATGAAAACAAACCTTGTCCAAGAGATCACTTTTGTGTCTGGGGCAGAGATTTGTCCCTACCTTTGCTCTACTCCTTGATACCGCTGTTTGTGATCAAACAGATCAAAGATTTTCAATTTAAAAACAAAACAAAAACATGCAAAAGAACCTTCAGCTTGTTTTATGATTATTACTTTTTGTCTTCTCAAGCCATATTGACTCTCACCCCGTTTACCACCCTGCTGCATCAGGAACCTTGCCAACGCAACAGAAAAGGGAGTGGAAGAGTAGGAAGAAGGGCCTGAGGAGGAGACTGCTAAATCCTGCTTAAACAGGGCTGGTGTCAAATGAGAAATCCACAGGCTGTGTTTTCCCCACTACAGCATTAAGCAAGCCTCAAGGCACACTTCCTTACAAAAAGCTAACACTTAATCAGGCTAAAGACTTCTGCATGTGAATGCAGGCAACATTAGAGTCCAGGCTTTGAGCTGAGCTTCAAAGTGGTGTGGTGATGCAGACAGGCCACAGCGATCATGAGTGGAGCAGATGGAGCTTTTCCCTGGTGAAGAAAAGCTTCACCGGACACTGACAATTCATCAGCTGCTCAATACAGCATGGCTCATATCTTGCGATAGAGCGAGTTTCAGCTTTAAAAGAACCAAGAGCCTTGGCCTGCATGCCATGCACGGCTTGCCAGAGCAAAGCCTCCAGCCCAGAGTACTTTTTAGCAGCTCTCTTCCCATTTATATCACAGACGGGTAGGTAACACAGTAGGGAGAAGAGTGTCACAGAATAGATGGCAATCTCAGCACTCAGACAGCCCATGCCAGTTTGTCTAACAATAAAACAGAGCTGATTCTTCAAACCCTTTTCACCATTTGATCACTGTTCAGTCAGCTGTATACGCCTGTCTACAAACCGCAGTGACAAAGTGCAACAGCTTCAGTGCCAGGACTGTCACATTTAGCAGCCAAGTGGCATGACTGAAAGAGCACACATCCTCCAGAGTTACTGGTTCCCTCTATCAAAAGCTGCAAAGCATTTGTTACTCATTCTACGTGTCAGTAAAAACTGGAGTTTTTTCCATTGTTGGCACAAAGCACAGCCACACAGACCTGTCTATTCCAATCCCTTGCAGAATTTTCATTGTTGCAACTGTGTTATTTAAAGCAAACATACAGCTATCCAAGCAACCCTGTACTAGCTCTAACCAACATCAGAATCCAAGACACAGTGTTAGAGAGCACACATAGGTACTGGTATTGATAGGAGATGCAGGGTGTAACAGGACACTGCACATACTTCAACAAGGGCATAGATACGGTTCCTGTCATCCTGCCAGATGTACCTGATCCACATGCCCTGTTTCAGAGGCACATCTTGCCACCAAGGAACTCTAAACCAGCCAATGAGGCATGGGGCACACGTCTGTGACTGACACCCTCTGGGGAAACCCGTGAGGAACGTGTAGTGGCTGCATGGGTAAACATGTTGGCTGAAAACACTGGGAAGCAATGATCTAGATGGTCCCCCTAGTGCTTCCTTGCCTTTGACTGTCATTGGAAGTCAGCATGAGAGCATCCCTGCTTGCTCTTATCCTACTGTCAGTGGAGCAAAGTAGCCCCACATCTGCTGCACATTACTGCCTTCATGGGAAAGGTGACCCTGTTTGTTAGGAAATGTACTGCAGCAGTTCCCTCTTCGGGAGAGCCGTTCTTCACTAGCACAGTCACCATCTCTGTCCAGGATGTACAACATTTTTATTACTGCAATTAACAAGAAGCAGCAGCTGTTTAAACAATATATAGTGACAACTGCTAATACATTGAAGAAACATATCCAACTACTAAATGTTCAGCACATCTCTACCCTCTGCTGCAGAGGATAATGGACTGAAAACAGCTGAGTGGACACAAAGATCTCACAAATGCATTATTAATAAGTGTGTTGGATCTAATGATCTGTGAAACTGAAATGGGATTATTTGGATTATCTCATTAAACAAGAATAATAGCAATAGTAACTGGGTAGTAATCTGGAGTGGGCCAATCCAAGGACAAACTACATAACAGGGTGACAAAAACCTCTTAATTAATACTCTGTATTTCTGTGCCTGTACTTCTATACCCTGAATTTATGAAGAAATCAAGAATCAAAGAGCTAACAAAACAGCCAGATTTTAACAACCAGAATTTAAGCTGCTGGCTACCCACACCTGTATGGATCACCCAGTATGGAAACTAAAGGATTAAATGGGGCTGTTTTGGCAGAGCTAGTCTTGAGGAAACAAAAATTTGCAGCCAAAAGGTAAAATTGTTTTCAAAGGCTCAGCAACCTATAACCAACCCCAGGCAAGCCTGCAAGGTAGGGGCAGAGGCAGAAGAGAACCAATCCTTAATCTCAGCCCTTCCTTTTAACAGCTGTCCCCCACAGCCTCCCAACAAAACTGTGACTTTCCACAAAGTGTGGAAGCAGTTCCTGAGCAGGTTCAGTGCATAATTTAAGAGGAAGCACCAGGTGAATTTTACCTTTTAGACTTTGTTTATATGCAAGAAGAGGAGGCTTGAACAGCCTCCCAGGGATGGATGGTCATGGGGGATTAAACATGACAGATCTGGCCTGAGCAGCAGTTAGGTCAAAAGGTCCCTGGTACTGAAGCCTAAAGTAATTACTGCTCTGCAAAGCCTGTGGCACCTGTTGCCTTCCCTAAGTACCCCTTACTTAACAGGAAAAGCAGGCAATATAATATTCAGTGCAGTAGTAAAAGGCTTTGTTAGGGGAATAGATAAATGAATCTAAGTTAAGACAAACAGCTCCAAGGCCTGACACTTGAGACAGCACTGTCCTCTCCAGTTTTCCTAAGGCAGCATGATCTAGCTGCACTTAATGTAGCAGGGTTATTGAGGCCACACCACAGCCCAACAACAAACCACAGACTGCATTTATCAAGGGAATTTAAACTAAAAAATGTCTATCTTACCCATCAGGACACACCAAGTTTATTTTTGTTAAGGCTTCTCTTTCACATACTGAATTATTAGCATTAGCAAAGAAAGAAAGAAAAAAAGGAAGCTGCTTTGAAGAAAAGTGTCTTTGTTATTTTATTAAGACCAGAAACCACAGCCCTAAGACACTTGCAATTCTCCACAGAATACAGCACAAATTGGATCTTGCTTTTGTAGCAAGCTTGAACCATAAAAGAGCTATGGTTTTAAAAATTAATTTGAAAGGTGACTATGGCTTAGTAGACATTTCAAAGACAAGAGGTGGGGAAAAATGAAAGCAAAACCAATGACTGCTCAATTACCCTGAAGAGTAAATAGGCAGAGCTACCTCTGACACATGAATAGCGCTCAGAGTAATTCAAGACTGTGGGAGGAAACATCTGAACAATCATAAAAAGGGAAAAAACACTCTACTTAGAAAACCCCAAACTGCTTTGGGGTCCTTCTGGGAGGAACTATAACACTGCTACCTATAAATCTAATTACCCTAACTTCTGGGTTCTGACTTGCCCTTCACAGGGCTTCTCGGGCTGTGGCCCGTATGCCACACAGGGCATGCTACAGCAATGTCTCTGGGCCACACAGCTCCTTTCTCTTGCCTTTTTATCACAGACCTATATGGATCACATAGCTGGAAGGGGAAGAGTTTCCCAGGAAAGGCATTGGTGGCAGCAGCCTCTTGCTACTGGGACCACAAGAACCCATCTCATGTGGTTGCCCAGATTTGCTGGGTTGATGACACCAATCGAGCATGGACTGAAGGCCTGCTGATACGTGAAACATGTCAGCATGGAGAGATCTGCATGACCCATGCACCCACTCACTCCTGTGCTGCCTTGAGCCAGCTGACACACAAGGCTGAACTCTGCAGTCAGCATGACAGTAAAGATCATTTAATAGATAGCTGCGCAGTGAAAGGGATCCTCTTCTGTCTCCCACTCTTTCATTGCCTCTTCCCTTATATTAGATCTAGTGTCTGCAATAATAACTGCATGCTGGATTGCACTTTCAGCAGTAGCAGGCTAATACACCAACATTGCTCAAATAGTAAACCACATCCTATGAAGCTTATCAGAGAACTTTGCATCCTAGTCACAGGGTGATAGCAAATAAGGGTGTCAAAGGTGTTAGGGGAGAGGCAGGAAGAGGATCAGTTAAGAGAAAACAGCCCTGCACATGATGGTCAGGGAACACATCCGATGTGCAGAGATATGGAGACATTCTTCTTAATATGATCTGCACCCCTAAAGCAAGTTGAAGCCTACATCAACATATATGAGGTTTGGCTCTTCTCAAGCCATGCAACTGGGGAAAGTTCCCATCACTGGGAGCCAGCCTGGATGCAGATAGCTGGAAAGCAGCTCATTTCCTGGCTTGGAAAACTGAGCCAAAAAGGTCGTGGAAAAATCTGTTTCTCTTCCTCCTCTATAGATAGAGATGCCTGCAATTCATTGTCTCCTGCATCAAAATGGGAAGTAATGTCTTTGAAAGGAGAACAAACTTCCCAGCAATGAGAAGTAAATGCCTGCAGCTTGAATGGGTGAAAGGTTACTGTCTAAGCTGGCTCTTAACTTGTATCTCGAACTCCATCAAGTGAAACTGCACTTAACCAAGACACTGTGTCCATGAATGATGCCAAGGGTCAGTGCATGCCCAGCAAACAGTGCAGTCATCAGATAGACCACCTTTTGTGCCCTCTGGGGAGAGGTAATAAGGATCCAGACACCATTACTTCTGACAGATTTTTAGGTGGGAATGAGGTGTCTTTAGCAGGCCACCAGGTTATGCTGGCTCAGAAGGGAAGTGTTGTAGGACAGTACTCAGACTACCCCAGCTATCTGGCACTGATCAGAGAAAGCTCCAAATAACACACATCAGAACTCCAAGCACTTCACCATTACTCTCAGTAAGTCTCTGCAACTTAATAAGTGCAGGAGTACTCAGGAACTAGGAAGTAGGGACAAAAAAAAAGCCACTGCTTGAAATACCCAGTACAAATGGGCAGAGACTGCCTCTTAGTTTTTTGTGAACATGGAGCCCTGCTAATACTGCAGACCTCCAGGACAGCAATAGTCCTAACACTTCTTCACAGTAGCCATATCTTCCCATCAACAACACACAGCAAGAGGGAATTTCTTACAATCTTCCAGATCATGTGAGAATATTAAGACTAAAAATACACTGATGGCCAGCTCTTTTACACATTGCAGGTGCTTGTTCGCACTCTAACAGGCCTTGTTATCTTTCATTGCTACATCTTTTTCACACAAATGTTTAAGGGTACCTGGAGGAAGTGCTTATGACTCCAGGTATTCTGACCAAAGTTGTGCATTGAAGAGTGGCTGACACACATGCAACATGCTTCAGTCTTTTTTTTTTTTAAAGCAAAAAATCAGAGCTTTGTTCAGCCCAGAGTATCTCTTGTGAAAGTTCCAATACAGATAGTTTTAACTAATCCAGCCCTATACCTAAGGTCTGTGTAAACACCTCCTTAATCAGTACTTCAGCACATCTGCTTTTCTTCAGTGTCAACTCTCACATGACTCTCACCGCCACCACTGCAGCTTTCTGAAAATGCTGCTTTGGTTTTTGAGCTTCACGGAGTGAGCCTCTGCAAAAAGCTCAGACTGGAATTCAATACTGCGCTGTTATCACAAGTACCATTGGGTAAACCTCAGCTTCATCATGCCAAATGCCATTTTACTTGACCTTCACTTCAGAGTAAGTGATTTGGGCAAAATACTCTAATTTAACGTAGTTTTCGATCACATGGCACACTAAACTGAAAAACAAAAATAGAAGAGTGTATGGATCAACCTAAACTGCAGGCTACATAAACAGTACTAAACTGCAGTATGCCACAGGATTATCCATCATTGTGATGAACTGAAGCCAAAGCCTGTGTTTTGTTAAACCATATCTATCATCAGTATCTGCAGTATGACATTTTCAATCACAGTTGGTTTCAGACAAGCTTTTCAATTCTGTTGGAGAGACAAATGTAATTGCTGTTTAATACCAAACAATACCGCAGCAGGGCATGATTGCTTTGCTTAAGCAATCTGCTTAATTAAACTGCTCAGATTCTCCCCTACTAGTTTGATCTTCGGATTAGACCAGAAACAAGGCTAACAGGAATCCTTATCTGAAATAGAATTTCTTATTAACCAGTTTGTGACCCTCAATTTTATTACACAGTTGCAGAAGGTACTGATGTTTGCTAAGAGGGGAAGACACAGTTTCCAGAAATTACTGAAACATAAGCTTTACTGAGGCTATAAAGAGGATCCTGTATATTATGCAGCTAAACCAAGGGGATTATTGTGCAGTATTTTACCACAGCTTGTAAGTCAGGAAGTTTCAAACCTGAGAAGAGAGCATCTCAACTGTACAACATGGCCAAACTCCTAACTTTTCCTATCCTCCTTTGCTACATCCAAAGTTGCCATACACAGAAAGACAAGATAACATAGACAAAAGACTACACCACAATCTGCTCTGAGCTGGTAGGAGTACAGAGTTATGTGCCCCACGAGCACAAGCAGGTAGACAAAGCTCCAGGACACAGCCTGGCTCCACTGCCCTGGCATGCTATTTAGGAAGTAAGAAAGGCCCAGACAATTCCTCCACTCTCAACTCTGCATGTACATCAGTGCAAAAAGGCATTATCATAGCTGCTCACTGTTGTTCACTGAGTCACACTATGATATTCTATGCCAGGAGTAAGTCCGTGGTCTGAGCACCTCTGCAAACTGCCGTTGTGCTTAGCAGAGCACCACTCCCCACACCTGCCATTTACATATAAACTCCATTTTGTTTAAAGCATAACTGTATTACAGGCTCACGGGTGGGACACAGGGCTTGGATTTAGTACATCAGAGCTCAATGCCTAGGTCTCCAAATACCCCAGCCAAGCTATTCCACTGCTTTATGCCTCTGCTGCCAGAGAAAGGGTGGGGGATAGTCTGTTTTCACACTAAGCAGAGATTTACAGGTCAAAAGTACTATGTAAGAGCTAGACATCAGTGAAAGTGTTCCTGCAGCATCAAAGTTGTAACACTCACATTTGGTGAATTACAGAAACCTAAGCACATCCTCCAGCACCTGCCTGCTCCTAGGTCATAATGCAACACTCGGAATTGGAGGCCACTGAAACACTGAGTGACCTCCCTGCACATTACAGGAATGATATTTGTTCTTGAGGGCTTTATTTGTTAATCATATCCGTTTCTGAGATCCTAGCTTGATTGAAACTAGCTAAACCCTATTTTAACGTATTGTTCTTGTACTGTTTTCCTGATACAGTGTGGCTCAATCACAGAACACTAAAGAGAATCCAGACCTGATTCTACTGCTGAAGAAAGTTACCTGGAAGATCTACTGAAAGGAAGTCTAAGCAGGTATCTGTAGCATGAGTTTTGAGCTGTAAATAGAATACCCAATACAAGAGACAGGGATTACTTTATCAGCAGTGTCCTGGGTTCAGCAGCAACAGTCATTATTCTCTTTTTCGTAGTAGCTGGTGCAGCACTGTGCTTTTGGTTTCTGGCTTGGGAGCAGTGCTGATAACACCAGTGTTTATAGCTATGGCTTAGAATGTTGGGCTGGCCAAGGACTTTCTGAGTTTCATACTCTGCCAGGGAGGAGGGAAAGCCGGGAGGAAGCAGAGACAGGGCACCTGACCCAAACTGACCAAAGAGGTATTCCA
>JASSUY010034508.1:49602-63593 GCA_032466535.1 Forpus xanthops
ATACTTTAGTTACTAAACTGTTCTTATCTCAACCTGTGGGAGTTGCATTCTTTTGATTCTCCTCCCCATCCCCCCAGAAGTGGGGAAGAAAGAGTGGGGAGTGAGTGAGCAGAACTGCATGAGGGCCTTAAACCACGACAAGCAGTTTCTGAAAATGTATGAGTTTATAGTGCTAGCTTTGCCAAGACCAGCAGAACTGAGCAAGATGGGATGGGCTTTGTTTTACGGGTAAAGGAGGATGTTATGGCTTTTCATTAAAACCAAAATCAAACAAAATCAAACAAAACAACCAAATGAAAACAAACAAAAAATCCACCCAAAGCAAACCAAAAACCCAACCAACCAAAAACAAGAAGAAAAACCTCACAAGGAAGCAATTCTTTTACAGCCTGTATTACACAACAGCTGTTGCGGTGTCCCACTGTCCACTAAGATAGATTATACTGAGAGTTGTTTCAACCGTCTTTCTTGCAAATCTCAAATGCCTTCACCATCAGAACTGATGCTTTGAGATTTGGATGGTTCCCAAGTTCATTTAACCTGGTTAATTTTTAATGGCTGTCACAGGTTATTTCACCCAGTCAATCAACAGCTGCTACAGTTAAAATATACCAGCCACCCTCTTCCCACTCTGGCATAACACAGGGCCCAGGATCTATGGAAATTATTCATCTGCATCATAAAGAACTTGAAGGAGCTGTAAAAGAGATTGATCCCTGACAGCTCCACTAAACTTGAAAGCCCCTTCCCCGCTCTGAAGAAGGAGAATTCTGACCTGAAAAGGGGTCTTGAATGAGCAGCCTCAAAGGGAATAAAATATTAGCCTGTAAAACCAGCACTCACTAGAAAACTCAGGTGATCTTTTAATGTAGGTACACCTCTTGCCTCAGGCACAGCCAACGTAATTACTCACCACACACTATCTCAAGCTGCCAGTATTTCTTCTCCAGTGACCAAGTCCTGTAGGACAACACTACTGTTTATCATCATATCCAATACATATTGCTGTGCCATTAACATTAACCTTTTATATTAATTCAGCTCCAGTTACTGCATCTCTGCTGGTTAATGTCTTTAATAAATCCTGTGGGAACAGGGAAGAATTCACACCAGTCAGCAACACTGTTTGTTACAAAGGCTATAGATCTCAAACCAGAAGTAAAATTTATCCTAAAACCAGGGAAGAGGGAAGCTTTCATTTATCCAACTGCAACTATGTCCAGAAATCCTTGGGGGGGGGAAGGAGGAGGCAAAAAAAGGACATTCACAGACATCCCATTTGTGCAGAGAACATTGTTGAACCATTTCCTGTTGCCAAGATATGTGCTGGCAGAGGGAGGTTACCAGGGCAAGATGACATATTATCATGCAAATGATGCAGAGTTATTGAAGGGACTGCCCAGCAACAGCGCACATTTTTTCACTGGTTAGATCCCAGCATTGAAAACAAAACAAAATAAATGCATGAACATGAAGCAGTGTTGGTGCAAGGCAGAAGCACCAGCTACTCCAGAGCTATGAAAGTACCAAACCTGCCTTTGGTGAATTCAGCAGACTCTCTTGCTCTTTATTCAAACGGAACAGGGAAAGAAACTGACCCTTGAGCACCACAAAACACGTGCAGTGCTTTTTAACTACACTGTCTTTCATGATCTGTGACACTGAACACAGTGGAAGAAAGTGACACACAAACCTTCGCTCAGAAAATCAAAGTGCATGTTTCATTCACTTCTTGTTTATTTGGGATTAATGTGTCTGCAATGTTTTTTGAATTGAAAACTGTAAAAATCTTACTGTCTGAAAACACAGTTTAGAAGCTGTTTTCCAGAAGCAGCAGAACACCACAAACTTGCAGCCATGCATTTATAAATCCAAACAATTTCTTGCCCTTTCTGATGGTTTCTACTGTAGCTTGGTTTACTGCTTTTTTGCTGGATAGAAAAACTCATTGTTTCCAGCAATGGCACTGACTGAACAGCAGAATAAGCAGTTTCTTTACTTGAAATAAAATATTAGAAGTGTCTTTTTCCTTTTTTTTTTACATAGAAGTACTTGTAAACAAGAACTGTCAATTAAAATTCAGAGAGATAAAAGATGATTTGTTTGTCTTCATGAGGAAACCAGTCACATACCACAACATCCTTCAGAATGAACCTAGCACTCAAGGTGTCCTCTGGACATGACGGCATGAAACCTCTCCCCTACATTTCTGTCAGGATTAATCTTTCCTATACCTAATAGTTACTTCTCAAACTCCTAAAGACAAAGGCAGAAACTGTGTGTGGCATCATTCACCTATTTACTTAACCATAGGAATAAAGACTCACATTCTGGACTTACCATTCCAGGATAAACTGTAGAAGTGAAGAAAACATTAAGTTATGTTCATACATTTTAATGCTGCCCTAGACAGCTGAAATGAGGAAAGGCTAAACTTGTATCACCTAAAGAAAATTGGCTTGACTGATTTGCACAACAGGGGCAAATGTCTTTAAGTCAGGACACCAGGACAGGCACCAGAAGTGTCAGAGCAAATACTTACTGTACAGAAACTTTGTGGAGAGCAGGGAGAAGGTACAGGCCAAGCTGAAAGAAAGGCAACACTTTCATGCTCCCAAAAAACCCCATGGATTAGAAAGGATTGTGACTGTGTGGATAAACTAACCTATAACCCAGAGTGCCCTTGTTCCACCTGCCTGTTCCACATCCGATGGAGAACTCAATATCTCAGATCTGAAGGAAAGCAGTTCTTTCCTTGCTCAGCAACCCAATAGCGACCACAGGAGACATCATCATTCTCCCTAAAGCCCTACCAAACAAGCCCTACAAACCTTCTGGGAGAGTTACAAACATCTACCAGGGGCTCCGAAAGAGGAGAGGGTTCCTCAGCAGCCCATCTGCAAAACCAATCGTTTATTAACCGAAAGGAAGCAGCCTCTGCCATACAACCCACAGCCCTAGAAGAGCTGCAGAGCTGGCATGGGCTGGTCTAGTGGGAGGCTTTTGTGAACCAAAGTCTTCCACATGAACAATCCTGGTACAGAGCAGCAAAGTGCAGCATTGGGCATGTGGCTGTTAAGGGGCCCCTCATCTACCTTTTTTGCTGTGGAGGCAGAAGCTGTACCTCTCTGAAAAAGGAAGGGCAGGCTTCATGGCACCAGATGGGCCAAGACAGGGGGCTGCGAGTTTCTTTCTGATGCATGCCCTAGCACAATGCAGGAAGAAGCTCACTCTGGAATACGGGGAGAAACTTCTTAGATTTGTACTTGCTAGGAGAGCAAAAAATACTGCAGAAGACAACACAGGAAAATTCAGAAAAAGCTGCTGGGAATGAGGCAGAAACAAGAACTCAGCTTCTGAAGGTTAAGTCAAAACTGTAAAGATGAGACATTGCGGCAGGAAAACGCAAGAGGGCAGCAGACCTCAAAGCCTGCAGAACACCCCACGCTGCTAGGGAGAAGGAAACCAGGGGAATGCCTGGAGATAACCATGGGACAGAGCCACCTTGAGCTGGTTTCAATCAAGAGAACTGATTTTGGGTATCTATTTGCAGATCTACATTTATTCCCGCACTCACATGTCTCCAGCCAAAGGAAGTTACCGAAAGCAGCAGCAAAGTCTCCACTATCCCAGATACATACTGTACTGTACCTGGGCAGCTGGATCACATGTCCTGAGCTGCCTGGAGCAGTTCTGGTGCTCAGCTAACACGATTTGAGACTCAAGAGACTCTTGAAAGATTTTCACTCTTACCCAGGCAAAATCCTGTATAGCACTGCAAACAGCAAACTTAGCTGACACGACAAGCTTCTCCTGGTTCTACACTGCTCTCTTCAGTCACATACAGCGTCACATCCTCCAGTTGTGTTGCTCAGCATCATGCCTTGTAGCAGTTTATTCCCAAGAGAGGATTTACCCCTGGCTAGTGCCTTGGCTTCTCTGCTGTTCAAAACCTGGCCAGGCTCCCACTGCCCTGTGCCACATCAGCTGCTGAGCAGACAACCTGTGTGTCCTGGTGGAAGCGAGCTCAGCTGATGGCATACCTCTTCTAGCAATGAAGGGGGTAAGGGACTGACAATCCTGATGAGAATGGACAACCTACTTAAGCTAGTCTATAAGATCAACAGGAGTTACGGAATTGTTGCCAACATATGTAGTAGAAATTCATGTGCATAACACTACGATCACACTACCATTACTGTTCTTCATCAAGAAGCTGCAAAACTCTACAGGCAGTAAATATGATGTACACCTCATTCTCTGTCCTCAGGAGTACCTTCAACATCTGGATCCGATTTTACTGCAAGCCCAGGAACTCTCGCTGTGCGATTTTCATTCCTGGCAGCATACCAAAAGACAACTATTTACATTCCTGCAAGGCAGACCCCATCACTTATCAATCCCTGCCCTTTCCAGCAGACCAGCACCACTGGAGGGGTGAAATGCACACAGCACAGCAGAGCACAGCACAGCCTGCTCTCAGCCCCTCCAGCAAGCCAGTGCCAGAAAACACAGAGTACAGAATACGTCCAGATAGAAACACTCCAGTAGCATGAAATACAAGAACTGTATAAGCTTCAACACACCTGTGCTCGAAATCATTGTATCAGTTGGCACAACACATACATCATCTGCTCACCTGCTTTAACCAGCTTTAACACTTGATCTCTAGGTGGCACTATTTGCAGTATGTAACTTTGTAAAAACAATGTTTCAAAGTGCCATCTACTGGCACTTTCATTATTTGCATAGTTATTTCGGAACTAGGAAGTGTCCAGGCACTTTTCAGTCCACCACACCTTCGACACCAAAGAATCGCAGCAACCTTTATTATTTTAATATATCATGAAAGTGGTTTACTACATCTGCATTATCATTGTGACAGCCTGCCAAGTCATCACAGAAGCTTTCAGAAATGAAAGCAAGCCCTTTGACAGCAGATGAAGGCTGGTAATACACTTTTAAGATGGACCAGAGAGTAGTGTTTGACAGTTCAAATGGAATGCAGTGATCTTCTTTTAAAACACACCTTATCACAGGTCTATATTTAGCTTCATAATCAGGGCAGAAGAATCCTGTCTTTCTGCAAAAACAGAAGTTACCAGCTTCCAGTAGTTACGATCTAGAAGTAACTACTACAAGAAAATTGTAGGGCTTATTGAAATTTACTTAACTTTTAACACAGCAAAATTTCAGTAACACACCGAGCCTTAGTAGTAACAATGACCATACAATAGCTACTGCACTTTGGATTTAGGGTACCTCAGTAAAGATGTAAATCTGAGGAGAGCTAAACTGCTGTCTCTATTTACCCAAATATCAAAAATTACTCTTAAAAAAGCTTACAAATGATAACAAGTTACTGTCAGGAACTGTCTGAGGTCTGCTTAAGCTTTCTGCACAAGAGACTTACATTACCTGCAATGAATGAATTAACCTCTCCAATTTTATTTCCCTACTTCCCCCCAACCTCTTTATTTCCTATATTTCCAATTCTGCTGCTGTTACTGTCACCTTTCCCAGCTCTTCCTGCAGGACACCCAGAGGTACAGCCCCCCATGAATAAAATACATTTGCTGTGAATGACTAGCTCACTTTACCATCTTCAGGCTATTAGGTAAAAAAGCCCAAACCAAACAACGGTTTAAGTGTGGACGCAAACTGGACAGCTGGCCCAGAGTAGCAAGAAGCACTACCTGATTTGATAGGTAGGATAACAACATGGAAACAATGGCCACATCCTGAATTCACCCTGACCACTTGCCATTTACAGGCAACTTCCTGAAACAAGCAGGTTTCTAAGACACCAACCACTCAGAGACAACACAAACTTGGTTAATGAAAATTTATTCTTTCAGTAGATCACAGCCAGTTCTTACGCGACCAGAGCAGAAGCTGTTGATGATTCGCTAAAAAGAGAGAAGAAAGCGAAATATTAATTGTAGAGGCACTTTTCCAAACTAGGTCCAAAAACCAGCACTTCAGTTCAAACCTTTAACTATCAGTCCTGAACTCTTCCTTCTAAAATACAAATACTAGGGTAACAGCAAAAAATCAACACATTCAAAAACATGGCTAACTGCACTTGAGTCTTTTCAGAAAAAAAAGAAGCTAATCCTAACATCTATGGGACTACTTTTCTGCTGGTTTAATTTTCCTAGAGGAAAACCTACAAGTTACATTCATTTCTGCCACATCTACTAAGCCATATCTCAATTAATTCTGAAAGTAACGCAAACCATGTAAGTATCTGAGAATAAAGCCTGCAGTTTGTACAAAGCAGCATAAAAACTACCTAGTAGTTGACTTAACTTGTTGAGGCAATTATTTTTCCTAAGAGCTGTGATGGTCATTTTACCCAGCAATAAGTTTATTAAATTTAGCAATTAATGTTTAAGAAAAGGATGCTGGGGAGGGACTCTTCATGAGGGACTGCAGTGACAGGACATGGGGTAATGGGTTAAAACTTATACAGGGGAAGTTTAGATTGGATACAAGGAGCAAGTTTTTTATTGTAAGGGTGGCGAGGCACTGGAATGGATTGCCTAGGAAGCTGTGAATGCTCCATCCCTCGCAGTGCCCAGGGCCAGGCTGGACAGAGCCTCGGGCGACATGGATTAGTGTGAAGAGTCCCTGCCTATGGCAAGGGGTTGGAACTTGATGATCTTAAGGTCCTTTCTAACCCTAACTATTCTATGAATCTAAAATATCTGTTCTTTGCTGCCAGGTTTACCTGTATGCTTGACCATATAGTGTGCTTTTCACCCTCTGAGTAACAGCCCCAGCTTATTACTTACAAAACCTACAGAACTTCAGTGACATAGTAACTTAAGAGAAGACTTACTACTTCCAATTGGGTGGCAGCACTCTCTTAGTTTTGTAGTAGCGCGCCAATCTATGGATTCTGCTTTCAATCAGAATGAGGCGGAACTTGGCATCTTTATCCTTGAAAAGAAAGTTATGTTACAACCAAATACTACTTTGACTTCTCAATGATGTACAATTCAAACAAGCTTTAATAAAGTAAAAAGATCCACAGCTACTGCAAGAAACTCCACCTTCCTATTTCTAAAGTCTGATGAACCCAGTATAATAAGAACAGGACCAAAACCGAATGGGGTTAACCAATTACTTTAAGATCCTTTGCACATACTTAAGACCATTCTCCTTTACTTAAATGCCTCCCCAAAGTTTACTCAAAGGGAGTGACTAAGAGGAGGTACACCAAGAATCTTTGTTTTGATGGGTTGTAAATAAACTACCTGAGGAAGAAATTCTTTACTGTAAGGGTGGTGAGGCACTGGAATGGGTTGCCCAGGAAAGTTGTGAATGCTCCATCGCTGGCGGTGTTCAAGGCTGGGTTGGACATAGCTTTGGGTAACATGGTTTAGTGGGAGGTGTCCCTGCCCAGAGCAGGGGGGTTGGAAGCAGATGATCTTGAGGTCCTTCCCAACCCTAACTATTCTATGATTCTACTGTATTATTTGAAAACAAACACAGAGAATAACCAAGTTAAATTAGTATTCACCTTTCTGTTTCTCTCAAGATGCTTTCGAACAGCAACAGCTTTCTTGATCAAGTGGTAAAGATCCTCTGGAAGGTCTGGGGCCAGTCCCTTCGACTTAAGGATTCTCAAAATCTTGTTCCCAGTAACAAAGCGAACCTGGGCAACACCATGGGAATCCCTCAAGATCACACCTGAAACAAACATTTACATCTCACACCAGAACAATAACTTCACACAAATCTTGTGAAACCAACCTTACAGTTACAAGATACCCAAAGGTCTTGTCTGAAAACCTTTCTTGTGGAAACCGCACAAATTTTAGACAATGAGCAAGCAAAAGTAAATTACAGAAGCTGAAACAGTATCAGATAGCACTTAACAGGCAACTTACCCACCCATCACATTTAGGCTGGCAACATATTTAGTGCTACAATATTGAACTCGTTAAACACGACTCATTAAAGCTAGGTATTCAATCACCATTTCTCCATGGTTAACAAAAGATGTCACAGACATCTCTGTTGTACAAAAATGTACTGTAGCATAGCAATAATTAATATTCTCAGGATTACAACTAAAAAAAAAAAAACCAGCAAAAAAACATACATAGCACATAATTATGCTGCACAGTTCATGATCATATGAAATTGCATTGTACATGCACTTAAACAGAGCTCTAGCAGGACCCAAACTAAGAGAACTTGTCTATAATGTAGCTACAGCATCTGGCTCAGTAAACCCCTAAAGGTAGGGCTGTCAATATTTGAGATGGGATGTCAAGTTTTTCTTCAAGGAATTAGGCAGACTACCCTATAACATGCGAGTGATTCGTAAACTTACCAATCTGTGAGGGAGTCAGGCCTTTTTTGGCCAGCTTGTAGATCTGTTCTTTTACATCATCAGAAGTAAGTTTCAGCCACTGAAGAAAATTAAGGGAAAAAAACAGATTAATTAATGAACACTGCTTAATACAGAGACATGGGCTAGCTAGATGAAAGCTTTTAATAAATGGCAGAAACAGATGCTCCGTAACGCCTGAAGTAACAATCAAGAATTGAAATTATACTTCTAACAATACAGAAACGTTTTTACATATTATAAACCTAAAATGTAGCGAAATATGGGGAAGGCAGAGTTGAAGGAAGAAAGTCTCTGCTTAAAAGATCCAATATAGCCTCTAACCAGCAGCTTTATCATCGCTTAAACTCACACAGGAGAATAAATACAAATTTAGAAAGACAAAAAATATCACTGCTAACAACTCGTTAACTGGGCTTCTGACAGAAACACAAAGTGGAGAATCATTCTGCATTTCTTAGTATAGCACCTACAGAAGCAGCGTAAGTCAGATTTCAAGTACACAAATTAATTGATAAATGGAACAAATGGATTTACTCAGACAAGACCGTGCACTTGCTGTTACTTCAACATTAAACTGTGCTGACCAAGCCATTGCTTCCATGATTATAAATGGGAAGACAACACCAACAAGGTAATCCTTGTTCTTTCAATGAGCTACAAAAAGCTCTTTTCCTTTTTTTTTCCTTTTTAATACTGTCACAGTATGAAATTGAAAAGCACAGCACAAAAAAATATTTGGAAGTGCTCTCCAGATTACAATTCAAAACAGAATACAAATAAAACTAAGCAAAAACCCCACAGCATTTCAGCATCCTAATCATTACTAAACTTTTTACCCATCAGGGGTACTTTAAGCAGCTTAACATCATACTTTATTTTCTTATTTTGTGCTTTAATTTCATGCTTTTCAGTACATACTTTTTTATATACACCACAAATTGATCTTTCTGCCAATAAACAAACCCTCCCAGTCTTGCAAAGCAAGAGAAATTACAAAGCAGCTGCTTATTTGGCTGACAGGTAAACATATGAAGGGAAAATACCCTGGATACACCAAGAGCAAGCAGAAATTAAGGTAATGCTCTGCCCAACAACTTACTGCCAGAAATAGCTTAGAAAAAAAAAAGTAATTTCATTCCACAACGGCAAATGTCAAACTCAGGTGTGAAGAGAACAGTTTAATCACTGTGAATGATCCACATACAGACTAAAAAGAACTGAAATAGTATTTACACGATGGAAGGTATAAAAAGATATTTACTTCTTTTTTCCCAACAAATCACTTGTCCAGAGAACGATAAGTTTTTTCTCAAGATCCTAAAGACCACAGGCTAATGGAGCATTTCATCAGGCCACAGTTTCAAGATGGTGACACAAAACATTATAGCACTCTTTTTTTTTTAATCTTGTTTCCTGGGCACCGCTGGACGGGCTACGGGAATCGGACCCAACACCGAACACCACAGAGGGCCCGTCCGGGCCCGCCTAAGCGCGCACGGGTCAGGAAGTTACTTACCGTCGGCACGCTCCGCCTGTAGGGCAAGGCTGACTGGGACAAGCCCTTTCTGTGGGGAAGGAGCAGATCACACGGTAAGCACAGCCGGCCAAGCTACGCTGCCGCCCGACCCCATCGCAAGGCAGCACAATGCAAGCATTTCCTGCAAGGCTGGACACGGCCTGCACAGCCGAGGCCTGCGGCCTCCCTCCTCGCTTACAGACGCTGCCACCCACAGTACGAGCCACGCCAGGGCAGCATCAGGAACTAAGAGCCCAAGTACCACAGGCATGACCCTGCCTGGGGTCGGCAAAGGGAAGCCGCACCTCAGCACTAGCCCGAGCTTTTCCCTTGTCTGCCGCAGTATCTGCGCAGCCACCGGCCTCCTCACCCACCCCCGGTTAACGCAGCACTGCTCCCACAGCAGTCTTCCTGCTTCACACAGACACAGTCCCAAGACCCCCTTTAACACCGCGAACGGTTCCATCGCGCTCCACAGCACACCCAAAACACCTGCAGCAACCGCTTACCCGGGAGCATGCATACGACCCATGATGGCGGCGGCAGAAGAGAGGGAGCGCCGCGCGGCAGCACTCTTCCTGACCCACTTCCGGGGGAAAGGGCGTGTCCAAGCCTGGCCCCGCCCCGCCCGGCAGCCAATCAGCGGGGCTGAGGCTGCGCCGCGCCCTACGCATCCGGAAGTGAGGGCTCGGAGCGCGCGCGGTTGGCGGGGTGAAGGGGGGGGGCAGTGAAGAGCAGCGGAACTGGTTTAATTCAGAACAGCGTTTAATGTACTTACAGGACAAATGCAGAGTCACATTTAACCCGCTTAGTACGGGCACGGCGGAGGGCAACAGTGTACATCTTTATTAACCAGCTCGTTTAATTAAAGTATTTGGTTCTTAGAGATACACAGAAAAAGGGAGGCAAACGATTTGGTGTCGCTCGTTTCCCTTAGCTGTAGCACTACCTCAGACACAGCGTCCGAGTAAGGCGCACAAGGGAGGGGAAGCAGTGGTGAGCCCTCACAGAGCCCTCGCGTTAAGGCAGGCGACGGATTTCTACACAGCCCGAGTTGTAAAAATAGAGAACTTTTACCAAGGATCGCACATGCTTCCAGAGACAGGTAGCTGTAGGTCGTAAAAAGGCAGTAATAAAGTTTCAGTGCAAAGTTCTAGGTTATTAGAGAAAAGGAAGAGGTCTTAGCACAAGCTGCTGCTCTGAAATACCAAAACAATTGTATTGACAATTAGGTTATGCGTGGCATAAAAGATTTTTTTCTTTTAATTAAACAAGATAGAAAAAGCTTTAAAACTACATTTTCAAGCTACTTACCATAAATTGAACCCCAAATGAATATTTTCCTCTTTCAATTTTTTATGTATCATGTTAAAGTCTTATTGCAACAATCACTTTTTTCTTAACTGAAAAAAAAGTGCAAAGAGGTGCAAGCTTGGTGCTGGTCCCCTACATGTGAGGAGAGGCCAAGACAAAGTAAAATCCATGACCATAAAAAGCTTCAGCCAGCAACTATTTTGAAAAGAGAGGGAAAGGCACAAGATGAGTTAAGCTATGAAGAAGATTAAATCAGAAGTCAGGACATGTGCTAATAATAATACAGTACTATATTTTTTTTTCAGTCCAGACAACTGTTAAAACTGCAAATCATTTTTTAAATGATTATAGTTTATCTGTATTTTGTGCTGTAAGACACTGTGCTTTAATAGCAAACTGCAAAAAAGGCAGTACATATTGCTTTCATTTTATTTCACAATGGAACGTTTCACAAAAACAGTAGTCTACTTTCCTGTGTTTAAGTGGCTTGTGATTCTAGTGATGGAATGGAGTAAGTCTCAAAAGCATCAAGTGAGCAGGAAATAAATCTAGCTAGTTATATAGGTTATTATTTACAGGCTATATACTAAATGAAAAAGAAGCAGAAGATGCCCAATAAAACTGAGTTTTGTTAGCGCCCATTAGTATCAACCCAGTTTCTAACATTCAAGATGTTCTTAGCATTTTCATTGTAATAATTCTGACAAAATTGGACTGTGAATATTTTAGGCACCAGGAGATTCAAGTTTACTTCTCTCTTCTGTATTGAAGGGAGACTGGTCAGTAGCAGGGAATGGAAAACCAGATTATGAAACACATTTTTAGTGTTGGGTATACAGATTGCTTTCCCCATATTATCTCTCTGTTCATAGTTGCATATTTTACTTTAAAAATCCCCTTAGTCATAGTCAGTGGCGATAGTCTGTCTTGCTTCAAGATTTAGTACTAAAGTGTGCATCATTATAGTTTGGTTTAGACAGAATAAGATCATCCTAAGTATTGAGTAAGGTGAATAAAAAGGCAGGAACACCTAATAAAGTAACCAGTGGTATCATTAAGAAGATATAGCAAGTGACATTTGTACTCCACTCTCACAATGTATTTCAAACCTAACGTCCTGTGGTATGAAGTATTTTTACAGGAATTAATTCTTACTGGGAGGAGTAACAGTACTGCCGTGAAATGTTAAAAAAAAGTGACCAAGTTCCACTTCATTAATGCAACTCACTTCTGGCCTGCAATTCATCCAGTAGTTGTGCTTTTTTTACTAGAGGCCATCTTTACCTGGAAGTACAGGTGCAAAATACGCTTTGGATTTAGTGTTTGAATCTGTTCCACATTTGATTACAGCACTAATTAAACGTTCTAGAATTTCAGAAGTTCCAGAACACTGAGCAGCTGGGCACAAATCCTACAGCACCGTATTCAGCCAGTCTTCATCCAGTTTTTGGAGATCATGGGTAGAAAATAGGGTAGAATTCTGCATTAACTATGAAGATCAGTATAAGTGATGTTATTTCTAAGTAGAACATCTTAGGAAAAGACTTCCAGCAGGACCTGCAGGGTATCAAATATGAGAACGTTTCCCCTTTTGAAGGGGCTCAAAGTTAACGTGTACATATTTAAATACCAGAAATGAGGTAAAGACAAGCATTTGAATTATAAGGCACCATTATTTACATCTTCCATTATTGGCACACACTCCAATAAAACTTAGATAAGTATGAAACTGGGATTAAATGCAATACTAAGCAATTTTTCCAGCCCTTCAACCATCATTTCTACATGTGTGTGAGAAGCCAAAAATTTTTACCCATTGCTGCTTCTGCGATGTCTAGTTATTGGTGGGAATGTAATCCTAAAATAACGTTATTTCTTTGATGCGCTGCAGCATCACACCATGGATGACAACACAGGTAACAAAAATGAAAACCAAAAATGCACTATACCCACAGGCCTAATGGCGAAACTACCATTTAACCAACAAGCATGGTCAAACTGCTCATCTCACTTTTGTAGATGGTTAAAAAACCTCTTCCTCTGCCTGCAACTCTTAGACATTTACAACAGTGCTTTGATAGCACTGCATGAGCATAATCCAGATTTTCTAGATATCCTCCAAATTACGCTACATGAACATTGGTCCAACGTAACTGTTGAAATGCAGAGTCTCTTATTTTAAGATGTACAAGTTATCTTCAAGTAGGAAGATGCACAAAGCACAGGTGAACACAATTGTTCTGGTTGTACTCAGTTGCAGATACGCATTCACAGATAGGGTACAGCAGTTAGTCGATACCAGTTAACAGTCTCCTTGCCCAAGTTGAAGTCCTTTAGTGAGAGTGTAATTCCACCCAAGAAAAAGTTCTCACGTAATGATTCTGCACTGAGCACACTTAGCTGCAGTTCTCTCTGTTTCAAAGTCTCCATGCTATATCCATTGTACACAAGCTAGAAGAAGACAAGAAGTTTTTTGTTATCCAAATGAAGTCACACTGACTGCGTAGACACTGACAGATGTCTTAACTGCACATTATGACATTGTAACAGTATGCCAAGTGCAAGGCCTTACACCTGGGTCAGAGCAATCCCAGGCACAGCTCCAGGTTGGGCAGAGATGAGATTCAGAGCAGCCCTGAGAAGGACTTGAGGGTGTTGGCTGGTAAGAGAATGAACATGAGCCGTCAGTGTGCTCTTGCAGCCCAGAAAGGCAACTGTATCCTGGGCTGCATCAGAAGGAGTGTGACCAGCAGAATGAGGGAGGTGATCCTGCCCCTCTACTCTGCTCTCGTG
>JASSUY010034508.1:63693-75822 GCA_032466535.1 Forpus xanthops
GGATCTGAGGAAGAAATTCTTTACTGTAAGGGTGGTGAGGCACTGGAATGGGTTGCCCAGGGAAGTTGTGAATGCTGGATTGGACATAGCTTTGGGTGACATGGTTTAGTGGGAGGTGTCCCTGCCCAGAGCAGGATGATCTTAAGGTCCTTTCCAACTCTAACCGTTCTATGATTCTATGTCTGTTTCTCAGAGGATGGGCTGAAGTACATCCACTTTTTTTTTTGTGCTTCTGATGTTATGTGTTTAAAAGGACCAGTGTTTTTAGATGGAAGTACTGTTTACATGCCAAGACTTCCAAATTCATTCTTCTCCATCTTATGGATCAGTGACTCCAGGGTAGGGAAATCTTTAGTTTTAAGACTTTTCCTTCCCCTCATCACTCCTCAGATTCACTCATAAATTTCTGTTTACTTGTAACAATACGTTTACCTACTCAGTTGCTTTGGGGGTATCTTTGTTTTTTAAACAGGGCACAGAATTTTTCAAACAAGATCCTTTCCCATTTATATATCTTAGCAGGTCTTTCTAAGACAGTACTTTGATTAATGCTTGGAATAAGAGAAAATAGCAAACCATATGTAGTTACTACATATAATTTAACTTGCCATTTCATTAAAAGTTGGATTTCTTGTCTTCCGGGAGATTTTGGTTTTGCGTTTGGATGTTTTGTGTGTATCAGGAAGTAGGTATGTTTTCACATAGGGATTTGGATCTGCACCATCTTCTGTAACCTGCAATCCAAACCGAATACAAATTAAAAAAAACTTCGTGCATATCTACCTGAATATTTTCATATCCAGGCTTTACAGTTCTCAGCAGTAAGCTCAGTATCTCTACTTACTAGGTCTTTAATGTGCATCACCATGATAAACAGAGTGCTATTTCTATATGATATGGATAGCTTCACTTCTCCTCCCACTTTGCCTGAGGTAGGACTTGATGGACTTGCATCTGAAAGAAAATATACAATTATTTTCTCTGTAAAATTTTCACATTTTCATCAGTACTACACTGACTCTATGTGGGGAAAAATAAAAGCCTTCGACCAAGATCAGTTTCCAATTTTGTTTCTAGTTCCCTATTAAGAGAGCATGGCCATACATTTTAAAGATTTCTGCCTTCTCTTGTACGAACCAACTTGGAAGTTAAGAGTCAAAACTTGAATAACTGTATGCAGGCAGACCTGGAAAGACAGGGATGCAAAGTTTTCAATGAAGGAAAACTACATTTAAAAAAAAAAAGAAAAATAACGTTGTGAGGGTGTCATACCACAGTAATTCAACTTAGAAACACTATCCAAAAAACATTACCTACCTGTAGGTCTGGCTATTCCATCTATTCCTTCCACTTTGTCATCACGAAGTAATGGATGGAAAAAAGTATAAACAAGATCACACTAAATTTGGATGAGGAAGAAACATTACATATTAGTTTCAGTTTTTCAAGCACCAAATTCTGAAAACTTGCATTAGATTTGCTCAAGTTATTTGAACTCACTTCTGCCACCTCTGAAGAACTGCTCATCAGACTTTGTATGTAGCTGTTGAGCTCCACTTTCCTTTTAGCTGCTACATCTTTTATATGTGTTCTTCCCAGAACCATCTTATTAGGAAAGCTACAACAAAGAACAAGACAGAGTTCTCAGTTAATTTATCTGAAGTACAGTTAGATTTGTCATTTCCATCAGGAAGTGCTGACATTCTTGTTATGTCAATCATGAGTAGAAACACAGCACGCTACTGGGTAAGTAGGTAACGACTGTATAGAAAGGCAAAAAAAAACATTTATAGGTCACTGTTGTAAGTGGTATGACACACAGGCTAAATACAGAGTTGCTCCTCAGGCTCTCCTCCCTTAAAACTCAGACAACAGCTTTCCTCCTTAATTGCCAAATCTGAGGCCTAATTTGCCCTTCTGCAGTGTTGTCTTCATTTCAAGCTATTTCTTCATCCACCCATCTGGGAGCACTTCTGTTGCTTCTGTTATATCAGTGATGAGTGAGTTAGGAACATACCCTGGTAACTTCCAAAGAGGAAAGAGAATGCCAAGTTTGTTGTGAAGCTCCTGGAACTCATCAAATGTTCGGAACACAAACGTTGGCTCGACTTGCCCTTCTCTCAGAACCCTCACTACATAGATCTGTCCAAAACACAAAAAAAAAAAAAAAACGCAGAAGATGAAAGTAGTAACAATATTATACAACCGGCTTAATACAATTTTCTTAACAATTAATTATTTGTACTATGGTAATCCTTCTCATGCACGCATATCCCACTAACAGCATTTGCATTTTCTAGCAGAGTTTAAACAGCCCTACTGTAAGGCACTTTAACATCACATGATCTTCTCCCAAGTCAGATCCACATCTGACAGGGAGATAAAAGTAGTTAAGGCTGTCCACACTCTCCCTTTTAAGCCTCACTGTAAGTTCATACCATCTAGCAGGTGAACAAAGTTTCAACACACCAGTGTAGGATTACATTTAGACCTGTATCTGTGGGGCCAGAACTACCACAAAACTTTTCAGGTGTGGATTTGGGTGGAAACCAATGCCTAATTTTTTTTTTTTTTTTTCAATCTTACTCTCTCAAGATTCTAAAGGATTACACTTTTGAAGGGACAGTTTGATGAGCAGATGCAAGGGTACTGCATTATACAAAAGGTATTTAAAAACATACTGAGGGTACAGGATGAAGTTATTCACATTATTATGAAGGGGAAATGAAGGCTGAAGAACTGCACAGAAAATTTAATTCAGTGGACTCATTTGAAAAAAAAAAGTACAACTGGAAAAGGTTTGAAAATCTATCTAGACAGAAGGAGACTACATCACGTTAACAGTTTTCTGGAAGAGGTTGTTTTGGCTTAGATCAAGAGTACTCTAATACATTTATAATATAGTGATTCAGAACAAAGCTCTTTTTCCCTTCTAGTGTTACTAAGCTTTGTTCGACCTTTCCTAGCTGGGGTCTTTCCAGATCAAGACATTTACAACAAATACAACTTGGAAAGAGATGTATATTTGCATATATCAATATAGGTCACTTTTGAAACAAGTTGAGGAAAATGTAACTTAAGCTGACTATTTTAGGTCAAACAGAAGAAGAAAAACTAAAAAAAAAAAAAATAAAATCACTAAACAACCAAAATCTGAAGATGGCAGCACACCTGCATAGGAATACAAATATTAATATGAGTCTTAAAGTGTAATCCAGGTCTATCAAAATCCTGATTTCAAACTGTACCGCTTACTGCCTCTACTGCAGGTGCATTAATACAGGAAATTATGCTTTTACTTAGAAGGAGCAAATACAACTTTAATGGAAGGTTAGAACAAAACTAGGGAGTGTTTGACTCAATGACTCCTACTCAGGAAGGAGACATTTTACAGAAGGCAGCTACACAGCCCATAAAGATGACTCAAATACCCATTTTTTAAAGTCAACCAACACTACTTCTGTTCTTTCTGCTTCCTTCAAGGTCCTTTCTAAGACGTGTTTTCATTTTGAAGAATATTACTGGATGTTAAAATACCAGTCTGTACACTAGACCTCCTGCAGCTGCTTTACCTTGGCCAGCAGTTAAGCACCCACACTGCTGCTTGCTCACTCCCACCCCCCTCACAAGTGGGGTAGAGGAGAGAATAAGAGTGAAAGCAAGATGACCCACAGGTTGAAATAAAGACAGCCTTTGGGAGGGAGGTGATGCAAAGACAATCTCTTACCACCTCCCACAAACAGGTCCATGCCAAGCTAGTCCCCAGGCAACAGCCACCTCGTAAAACAACACCATCCCATTCCTTACATTCATCTTCTACCCCTAGTTTTGTTGCTGAGCGTGACTCCATGCTATGCAGTATCTCTTCCACCAGTTTGGGTCAGCTGTCCCTCTTGTGCCCTAACTGTCCACCCACAACCTACTCACTGCAGGGGAGGGAGAGGCAAAGTGGAAGCAAACAAGAAAGCCTTGACACTGCAGAAGTACTGTTCAGTAACAGCCAAACCAATCATGTGTTGCCAACATAGTTTTAGTTAAACACCCAAACCACAGCACTGTGTGGGCCTCTGTGAAAAGAGGTAAGTCTATCCCAGTAAGAGCCAATACAAACTCTGTTCTCCTCCAGGAAGACCAAGCAAGCCAGCCCATTCCCAGTAAGATATGGATTTTGATTATGGGTTTTATTTTTACTCTCAAGTAATCCACAGTCTTTCATGCCAACATTGCTGTAGGTTTCTAGGCTCCATTATAGTCAATGCAGTCAGATTGCAGAGAACTCTTCAGCTCATCCTGAATCTGACATTAGTGCCTAAATGAATGTTTCTATAGCTGTATTTACTAAATCTGTCAAGAAAGGGAACCTAGCTGTCTACCTCAAAACCAGCTACTTAAGGCTAAACAAGGCAAATTTCCCCTGTACTAATTCTCTGTGATTAAATACTGAAGTTATGGAAAGAAAGAGAATATATCTTCTTAGAAGAAAAGGCACAGTATCTTCACTGGTTGGAAACAGATTCCACATACTTACATAGTGTTTATCTGGGTTGTATCTCTTCTGATACGTAAACACAGACACCTGTTTGATTCGTCCGTCTTGTTTAAGCGAATATGTTTTAGCAGAAAATGAGAGAATGGGTTCATCATTAGAAGGTAGACCTGAGAAACGCAGCTGAGCCAAATTGTGAATGAAGAAATTAAACTTTGTGGCAACACTTCCCAGACTGGATTCAATCAACCTAGAAAGGAAAAAAAAATAATGTCAAAATACACAAAACTAGTTTTATCAATGAATAAGGCTTAAGAAAAATATAAATCAATCTCTTATTGACAGCGAAACAGTTTTGAAATTGATTGTGATCAGTGGGTTGTATAAATAGCATCCTATCAACATATAATAGAAGATTCAGTATCCAAAAAGTCAAAGTTTCCAGACCTTTTAAAAAGCCTGGAGCACTGGATCCAGCTCTGAAATCCTCAGTGTAAGGAAAACCTGGACCTGTTGGAGTGGGTTCCAACGGAGGACCCAAAATGATCAAAGGGTTGGAAGACCTCTCCTCCTATGAGGAAAGGCTGAAAGAGATGGGGTTGTTCAGCCTGGAGAAGAGAGCTTATCATGGCTTTCCAGTACTGAGAAGTACAATAAGATGGGGACAGCAGGGGCAGTTGCAATAGGACAAGGGGTAATGCTTTTAAATTGAAAAAGAGTATATTCAGACTGGATATAAAGATGATGGATATTATGACGAGGGTGGTGAAACACTGCAATAGGTTGCCCACAGAGACTGCAGATGCCCCATCCTTATAAACAATTCAAGGTCAGGCTGGACAGAGCAACCTGCTTTGGTTCAATATATCCCTTCTGGTTGCAGAAGGGTTGGACTAGATGATCCCTTCCAGACCAAATTTTTCTACAATTCTAAATCACATGCATACTACTGCAGTTTCCCCCCATATATTGAAAATGAAGTACAGTAACACATAGCAACAACTCTGTTACACTATATATACACACCCACTTGCTATACTAGAGCATCATCCCTTCCTCCCTAGTGTGCAAAAGCACTTCTTGAAAGAGAGCTTCTTTACAATACAAGGTTCTCATCATACACACTGCTATTAAGCAATTTTGCAGGTATTGGAAATGCAAGTCTCAAACAGCCAGGCAGAATTATCTACTCTCCATATTTCAAGCAATTTTATTGCACAGTTACTCTTGAAAGGCAAAGTGTCTTAGCACAAGCATTAATCTTGCATGAAACTGATCTTATTTATGGGTTAACGGGTTCAAACTTAAACAAAGGAAGTTTAGATTGGATCTGAGGAAGAAATGGGATGGGTTGCCCAAGGAAGTTGTGAATGCTTCATTGCTGGCGGTGTTCAAGGCCAGGTTGGACGTAGCACTGGGTGACATGGTTTAGTGGGAGGTGTCCCTGCCCATGGCACGGGGGTTGGAACTAGATGATCTTAAGGTCCTTTCCAACCCTAAGTATTCTATGATTCTATGTAGTTCACTGTTTAACTGATATTTTATGATTGTACAGTGTAACTATTCAACTTCTGCAGACATGCTTGTGAACAACCTTTGTACATTTTTTCCATCGCCAAAAGCTCCTGTTAAAGAGGATGATGCTGGAACATAGTTCAGTTTTTACTTATCTAGTACCTCGTAAAGAAAATGGTAGCTTCTGCATCTGTTGTTTGGGGCTGGAGAGCATCCTGGACGTACTTTAAGTCCTGAACCCCACTTAGTTCTGGTAACCCAGAAGAAAGCATCTGCAAGGAATTTAAAAAATACAAATTTAATGCTGCAAAACAAGCATGATTTTACACTGAAATGATTCAAACTTAAAACATTCAAATTCACTTTGAGCTGCACTAAATTGCTAAATGCTAACAGCGAGAGCCAATAATTCCTTACAATCAGCAGTTAATCACCATTTTTGCTCAATAAAAAGCAGTTAAAAACACTGCAGCATAATTTATGGTATTATCTTAGCTTTAAATTTTCAGAAAAGAGGTAGGTAGGAAAAAAAGCTCAAAAAAAATTCCAAATATAGCCATCCTGAACAGTACATCTGATGTTCCTGGTTTTTAAAAGCATGCATTAAGAGTTTCTGCAGCATAAAAAGCACAGCATTTAATGCATCCAACATGACAGATCTATCAAGTTCCAACTGAGTTTGAAAAATTATTACCAATGAAAGGAGGTTAAGGAAGAGGCTTGCATGTTTTCTTATCAAGTTGTAAGCTTGACAACAGAGATCCACAAATAACTGAAAACGAATAGTGGGTTTTTCACCACCATTAATAACATAAGCCATATCCGATGTAAGCACAAAAGGAGCTCGATCCCTGCTCAAAAAGCACAGAATTCAGAAGTTAATTGTAGGACCTATTCACCTTGTCATGTACTTCCTCCTGCCCTCCATCCCCACCACAAGATAATGACATTAAATAACCAATTGCAGGCATTTTTTTACGTTTCTGGGGTTTCAGCTCCATAGTGCCATCTTAGATTCCCAGCACATTCATATGGTACTGAACCTATAGCAGATCTCATGGAGCTACATTTGGAGGACACACTAGAACAAACGTAGTAACTCTATTATGACCCAGCAAACACATAACTCCCCTATGCTGGATATAGATTATCTTCCCCTGCACAGAACATTAGTAAATGACAAACTTGCTGTTCAAATTTTTCTATAATGTTGACATTCACTACTGTTTTTATAAGCCAGAGCCTCTTCTCATTTGCTTCACACTCAAGATATTCAGGTTATATAAAGGTCCTAGCATTCAAATTTTTGTTGAGTTCAAGTTTACCTAACAAGCATAAAACACATAATTGCATGGAGTACAGCTAAGAAAGGTAAAGCTACACTCATGTTTCATCGAGTACTCCCGGAAAAGGATGCCACCAAGATTTGTGTTAGAAGTGCTTTCACTTAAAATAGTTCTGGAGATTAGAATATGGAAGTAAGATGGAGCCTTTTCAAAATTAATTCTATAGAAGTGAATTTAAAAGCACTCTAGAAACTCTGGTTAAATTTGGAAGATGCTGGCTTCATAACAAGACCAATAGATAACAGGAAAAGTTAATACTTATTATAAGTATAAAAATATACTAAAAATCACTTCATGCTCTACATCACTTAGCTATAGAAAATACCTTTTAAAGCTACCAAACATCTGTGCATGACCCAAAAATTTTCCGAAGTCTATGTGAAACATATGGCCTGTGTTTCGGAGCATTATGTTATCATTGTGGCGGTCACAAATTCCCAACACATAAGTAGCTACACAGCATCCTGCACAGGAGTAAATGAAGTTTTCTGAAGCCTGTGAGGTAGAGAAAAAAAAATTTAAATCAATTATTAGCAGTAAGAAGCATTCATGCATTCAGCTTTCAATCCTGACAAATATAAAGTCCAAGTCAGACAAGATAGACCATAAAATTTGCTTTTTTACCCAAACAGTGTTTTTCAGATAGCATTGCAAAATACTTCAGGTATGACACTTCCCAGCAAAACCCGGAATTTTGGTTTTTAATTAAATGAAAAAGTAAAGAGGAATTGAAGACAAATCACAAAAAGAAATAAGTATGTTAGGAGAGAGAAAAAAGGGTATAAGACATTTTTCCAACGTGTTATAACATCATTGTTGCCAAAAGAAAACGTTTTGGGTTTTGAATGTGAGGTCACTGCTTCTAAATCACGGTTAAGGGAGCCACACTCATCCCAATCTTAAATTTGAAGTACACTTTTTCTATTTGCAATAAAATCTCCTGATGTGAATCCTGAGAATCCATCTGGCTACTTTTTAGTTATGAAAGGGATTTTTGTTTACTCTTTTTCCAAGTATAGGAAGAAATTAAGTTTTCTAAAGATGTGAAACAAAAACTTAAATGCAAGATCTGGAAAAACAACTTTTTCATAATATGGTATTTATCCCTTTTAAAGATCTTCCAAAAAGAACAATAGTGAAAAGACTTACCTTTTCATATTCCTCCTCTGTAGGATTATACTTTCGCAGCCATTCTGCCAGAGGCTTGTCTTTAAAAGAACCTGTCACTCCATATTCCACTTGAATTTTTCTGAGTGTGTCTGAAGCAGGAACCAGCTCTACCATGCCTATATAGAAAATATAACAACGTGTATTTAACCATCTCCTTCAGTTATATTGCATTTTTATTATTCAGTAGAACCTTTGACCATAATGGATTTTATAATCTTAGACAACCTTTTTTCAAAACCCAATTAGGTATAATGTTACTGCTACTACTGTACTAAGCATTTCTACAGGCAATATGGCAAAGCATAGCATGAAACATGTAATAAAGCCTAACTGGGATTGCTACACAGTTAAAGTTGCTAGAATATACATATAATTTACACTTTGAACTATTACTTTCTACTATATAAACTAGTATTTATCTTTAAGCAGTAACTGCAAATTATTTTCATGTCAACATTTCTTATACACTGATAGTTAAGTAATATAGTAACTTTAACTCCTGTCAAATAGTGAAACAGGCCAGACCGCTGCTCCAGAAATATGGCAGCGGGTTTTACACATGGCCTTATTTTAGGGATACCATTTACTAAAAATATTTGTAGAGCTAAGTCATAAAAGGAAAAATAATTAACAGAATTTTACTCCTGTCTTGGCTAGAGCTACTGAAGGCAAACCTGTAATGTACATACAAGTCTGTTTTTCACTTTAATGCTTCAAGTATTTTAGGAATACTAATACTGGCAGCAACCAAAAAAACCCAGACAACAAGCTATGCAATCAAGGCATTGTTCAAGTAAGAAGAAAAGCCATCTGTTTCTCTAAAAAGCAAGTCTTACATAAATAGAAGCTTTTTGATGAGGCTTGCCAAGTTCAGTTTCCAACTTTTTCATGTACTGAAGAATTTTCATATTTCTGCTCTAGTATCTGACTGAAGAAATACTTAGTTATTGTTTATCTTTCTAAAGATCTTATAGTTCCTTGTGGTAGATCCAGAGAATTAGTGAAAACTAACAAAAAGCATGTTTGAGGTGCAGGATGCTATTTATACTCAAAGAGTTCTGTGACCTAGCTTCAAATCTAAAAGGCAACCTCATACTGGCAAGGAACTTTTACCAGCATATGACACTAAAATAGTGTGTGTGTGGTTGGGGGGTGTTTTAAATTTTTCTTCTTTTTGCATGTTTCAGTACAAGAATGATACTTCCAGACTCAACTGCAGCAGATTCCAAGGACTTTAGGATTTCAGTTTTGACTTGAATACTTTCTTTCACCATAATTAATCATAATAAACTTTCAGAATCAGGATTGCTATGGCACCATTATTTTGTACTGGTGAAAGGGCATCAAGAGAAACCTTTATTTTTATCACTATGTTTACTTGTTTGCACCACTATTCACTGACAACAGCATGCATAATCATAGAATCATAGAATAGTTAGGGTTGGAAAGGACCTCAAGATCATCTAGTTCCAATCCCCCTGCCATGGGCAGGGACACCTCCCACTCTCAGGATTCAAGAAGAGACACATTTAAATACAACTCAGCCATCAGGAAATTCAGAACAATTTTACTTGCTATACTCTCAAGTACTGAAGTTCCTTGTATGGAAGGCCTTTGTCCTTTCACTGTTTCTTGGGCCTGCCTCTGCACAGAAATTTTCACATCAGCATGACAAGAAATTTAAGCGAGGGAGCAAAGATTATAAACAGCATCTGGTTTTGCACCTCGGTCTTTTCCAGTTGAGAGGCACTTGAAGATAACCATCCGAAGATCCAGTCCCTCTTGCAGCCAGATCTTATCCATAATCTTAATCATTTGTAAAGCCAACATGTCTTGTCTCAGATCTTCTCCAACCTTAAATGGCAAAATAAAAGTTAGAGAGATGTTTTCAGCAAAACAGAACTTAGGATTTTGTTTTACATTTCTAGGAAGCACATGATGCATTATGCTTCTCAATTCCTCATAGCTACGCACTCAAAAAGAAATAAGCTACATTTAAGCTTCCACATGTGGTAGACTTGCTCTCATATTTTATCTGTTCAGATGTCGGTTTCTAGGTACACAGGAGCAACTTCACAAAATAACTAAGCTATGCCAAAGTTAACTGATATCAATGAAATAGTGCTTATAATTCAACTTTTCTCCAGTAAACATGTAAGGCCTACCTTAAACATCACATTGATTTCTTCTCCCAGAGGGTCTGCATTTATCAATGCAACTTTCAGTGGTACTGCATTGGAGCTGAAGAAGGAACATGCCTACAAGTAGATATAGTGTTAATATTCTGAAAAACTATTCCTGCTAGCCCAGAAAACAAGACATTCTGACAACAAGCAGGTTTGACACACAATGAGTCTATTCAGACTTTTAAGACTGTGACTGTGGTGAATATGTGCTTCTTTTGAACAAAGAGCCCTCTAGCTGTTCTTTGTTGAATTCTTGTACAAAATTCAGTAGTGCAGCACAATGATTTTTTTATACATTTTTAAGGGAAGAGCGAATAAAAGATGAATAAATATTTTTCAGCAGCTTTTTTTTTTTAAGATAGAAGGTATAAAACCTGGATATTTGCATGCTTCACAGAATTTTCTGATTCATCTGCTTTCAAATACATACTTATAATAGTTACAGTAGAGAAAGAAAGCGAGACAAACTGTCTTTCCACATAGGATTAAATCCAGTATTCAGAGACCTTTAGGTTCTCAGTAATGCCTGATGATAATCAAGACTGTGGTTGAGCACATATTGTCTAACCAAGTAGAGCTCCGGAAAAACCATTTAACTGCTTTTGCTACATTATTATTATTTTCTAGACTTTCACAACAAAATAAAGCTATTGCTTATCTCCATGGAATCAGTGCATCTCTTGAACACAACCAGTAATTGGTAGTTTCACCTGTTTCATATCTGCTTACTGACTTATATAGCCTTGTTCAACTTTCTCTTTTCATTACTACTGCAAACAGGACTTTGTCACACACTTTAAATAGTCCCCTGCTTTACTATAACCAGGACTGTTTGTCTTGAGACAGGGTCTAAAGATAAAATGTTTTTAGATATATTTTTTTAATACAAGGACCTACATTGGTCTTAAAGAGGTATTTGCATCACTTTTATCTTTGCTCAGCTAATTTCACTCTCCCTGTCATAAAGAGCTTTCAAGCACCTCAGCTGAGTTTTTTCTATTTGCAAAAGCTATATATGTAAGTTACAAAAAGCTTTTGAAACTCTGAATGCACTGTACCTTAATATTTAACTCTTTTGCCACAAGACTGGGATTGAGAGGCAAACGGCATTTGTTCTTCAAGAAAAATAACTGCACACGTTCCATGCCATTTTGCAAGGCAGCCTGCAGACAAAAAAAACCCATGATACTGCAGCTGACATTTTCTAAACTGAAGCATCTACCAAGAACTTCTGGACAAAGTTATCCTGAAGCAAATGTTTTAACTTGTCAGTGTCAAAGGAATGCCAGATATTCTAATTGCTGTTTTAGCTATTAAGAATAAATACACATAGCAGTGCAACCACACAAGTTTACGGGTTTTGTTTTGTTTTTTTTTTTTTTTTTTTTTTTTTTTTTTTTTGCCAAAAAAAATTATAACAAACCCC
>JASSUY010034509.1:5543-17998 GCA_032466535.1 Forpus xanthops
AGCTACAGGTTGGGCAGAGAAGAGATTCAGAGCAGCCCTGAGGAGAAGGACTTGGGGGTGTTGGTTGATGAGAAACTGAACATGAGTCCACAGTGCTCATCTGCAGCCCAGAAAACCATAACCTGGGCTGCATCAAAAGCAGCGTGACCAGCAGGTTGAGGGAAGTGATCCTGCCCCTCTGCTCTGCTCTCGTGCGCAGTTCTGGTGCTCTCAAGACATGGAACTGTTGAAACAAGTCCAGAGGAGGGCCATGAGGATGATCAGGGGACTGGAGCACCTCCCCTATGAAGATAGGATGAGAGAGTCGGGGCTGTTCATCCTGCAGAAGGGAAGTCTGCATGGAGACCTCATAGCAGCCTTCCAGTATCTGAAGCGAGCCTATAAGGACACTGGGGAGATACTCTTCATAATGGACTGTAGTGAGAGGACAAGGGGTAACGGGTTCAAACTTAAACAGGGGAAGTTTAGATTGGATATGAGGAAGGAATTTTTCACTGTAAGGGTGGTGAGGCACTGGAATGGGTTGCCCAGGGAAGTTGTGAATGCTCCATCACTGGCAGTGTTCAAGGCTGGGTTGGACATAACCTTGAGTGGCATGGTTTAGTGTGAGGTGTCCCTGCCCATGGCAGGGGAGTTGGAACTAGATGATCTTAAGGTCCTCTTCAACCCTAACTATTCTATGATTCTATGAGAAGGCTAGTCTGGAACGCCAACAGTGAGGCTAGTTTATTATCAAGCTTCAGTGGCTGTTTATAATAAGTATGGGCGAAAGCACGTAATAAAATGGTATACAACCTTGAGGAAAAAAAAAAAGAGACAATAAGCAGTAAAAAAATAAGATACTGGCATACATTTTGCTCCAGAAGCAGAAATTATGCAATCAGCTGTGTCTTAATGCTAGCTTTCATACTGACCATAATGTTACAGACCTCATTCAGATGTCTGGATTATCACATCTAGTTTCCCACAGCAAAGCTTTTCAGCTGCCATCCCATTGGCCTCCTCAGCCTAAGCACAGCTCAACAGTACCATGTCCACTGCATGGGCATCTCCCCACACTCAACATAGCCCTTTATGACTGCGACATTCTCCCAAGAACTCTGAAAAGACTCAGCACTGTCACTTCCCTCAGCAGAGCAGAAGGCAATGCTCAGCTACTTGGGGATTATGGGTTTATCTCCCTTATCAGAGGCCTGTACACACAGCTAATGGAGAGATTTATCCAAACCTAAGCCTGCTCAGGACTGGGAACACACATTGGACACTGGTACTAGCCTACCTAGTAAGGCAGTTAAAAACCAAGCATCAGCTCCTTCCACTGCACACTGGACAACTTCCGTCACCCAAATCTTTCCCAGTCCACCCCATTTCTTTTTCCCATCATCCTCTTCTGCCCTCATCTCTGCAACCTGGGGTCCCTCCCCACCACACTGCACTCTCTCCTTCAATATTTGCTCCCTTACTCAAAGTTGGCTAGATGCTCACTTTCTTCTGTTCTCAAAAGTGATTCTGCTCCACCTTCACACAGAGGAAACTGGAATTTTGCTTTTTCTCAGAGAAATACAGCTTAAAACAATTAGCAACCAGTCAAGACTTCAATAAGACTTAAAGTTAAACCTTTGAGAAATTCAAGACAGGCAGTCTTTCATTGGAATTCTGTTCCTCCAGCATTCTGTGTTAAAAGACCTTCTGCTATTTTGCAATTACAAATAAACCAGAAATAACAAAACTGAAAATATATTTTTCATTCTATGGGAAATCCTGACAGATATTTTTTTCTAAATCGGAAGACTAAAACTCTAAGGCTGCTAGGTCATTTATTTTTAAGTGTAAAATAGGAAATCAAAATGCCAAACATGAAATATTAGCTAAACTAGTTTAAAAAAAAAAGTTGTAACAAAAATAAACCAGTGTAATATTAAAAATGATTGTCTATTATCAGAACAGAAATTAAAACATTTCTTCATCAGAAGACAAACATTCCCACAACGGATTTATACCAAAACTGCTTTTATCTTCTACCACTGCTCTGCAGGCAGAAAGGCAATGTGCATTTTTTATAAGCTTCAAGGTGTTGTCCAGATTTCAGGGTACTCCAATCCACCCATAACATTGCAGTCACTACACTTAAAAATGAATGTCCTTCACCTTGGCCAAATTGAACCTTACCATGATACAACTAAATACCTAAGCTCTGCACACGTAAACACTGATTTTTGTTTCCAGTGCTTATGTCTTAAACCTCCCCATCTAGAATACTGAGCATGACACTTCCAAATATTTCACAGCAGGAAACTGTAACCCATAGCTTCCCACCCACATCCTATATTTCCTGGCTGATGATTTGAACAACAAAGAATGCCGGAAGTTTGTTGGCACAGCTTTCTCTATGACTGAAACCAGAATAAAATGCTTTTCAACAGGTAGATATTTTACGTGAAAACTAGCTCTGAATTTTACTACTTCATTGCAGAATTCAAGTTGTATACCACTTCTTAGCTACAAGAAACTGGGCATTTCTGAGAAAAGCCTCAAAGCAAAACAGCATTTTAGGCTCTCTTTAGAGATTTTATTCACTCTTTACCATATCAACCATATTTGAGTTAGAGATCCATCAGAATCAAATGACTACAAGGCCAGGTAATGGCTTCCTACCAGTTCCCCAAACACGCAGGCATTTTGGTACTTTCTCCAAGTGCTCAGATGACGCTCCTTCGCACAGAGGATCTACTTACAGTAGACCCTTGAGCTAGAATCAGAGGAAGCTATTGGGTCACGTAAGTTGCTTCATGACTTGCTGAAGCCTTCTGGCTTCCTTAAAACAGACTGAAGCGCAATAGGCCACAGAGAAAATGACCAAACGTTATCTCTAAGCTCTTACAATAACAAAACAGCCACATGGCTTTGCAGTTAAAGAATTAAACCTAAAAGATTTTCAGAGCTTGTCTGTCTCATGGTATTTTTAGATTGCTCTGGACCTCAAGTCACACAGCAAATCTCCAGCGCAAGTTAGTATACAATTTTAACATTTTTAGGTACTATCAATAGGATTTAACAATTCCTGAAGATGTGAATACATTGTACTACGTACAGAATCTATGGTTTAAAAATGTCATTTCAGAAAAATACTAACTATAATGTGATGCTAATTTTATTTTCTATATTTTAATTTGGTTGAATACATGCTATGAGTATTGTCTATTTAAAAGCTTACGCAACAATTTCCTAAATATCTCATTTGCAATTTTGCTCTACCATTGAAAACTTATAGTACTGCAGCTGCTAAGTCTGCCTGCTTTTCTGACCACTTGCAGTTACACACAAAAAAAAGTGACCTGCTGAATTTCAGTCCACTTCTGCTCAGTCCTCCAACTCCTTTCTTATTTGGGGGCTTTAGGTTATGTAATAGCCTGTGATATAACATCATAATATGCAATATAACCAGATACAACACAAAAAATAAAATCTCAGCATAGGTGCACACTGCTGCCAAGGACATTCCCTGGATGTTCTGTCATCATGTCTCCACAGGTTACACAATATATTTGATGAAAATACGAAGAATTCTTTTTTTAATGAGGCTTCAGTAGCAGAACTATAATCTCTTCTTCTCCGTTTCTTTAATCCCTGAAGACTTTTTTAATAAGTCTCTCCCACAGAAACTGATTAAAATCCACATCTTTCATATCTTTTGATTACAAGAAATAGCACAAAGTAATTCATAATAAGGTATGAGTAATTATGCTGAAACTAAATTTTAACATGCTGTTTCCTTTGATTTATTTATTTCTGGATGTCCATGAATGAGCACAGTAGGTCATTACATTATGTTCAGTATCAACAGGAAATCATAATCCTATATAAGATTTACTGCATGAGAAGTCTAGTACAAGAACAGAACAAGAAATGAGCATGTCCTGGGTTCAGCAGTAGCAGTTATTTTTCTCTTTCTTAGTAGCTGGTGCAGTGCTGTGGTTTTGACTTTCAGCCTGGGAACAGCAGTGATAACACCAATGTTTTTAGTTACTGCTCAGTAATGTTTACTTTGACCAAGGACTTTCTGAGTCTCATGCTCTGCCAGGGAGGAGTGGAAGGCAGGAAAAAAGCAGAGACAGAACACCTGACCCAAACTAATCAAAGAGGTATTCCATATCACAGCACATCATGCCCATTATATAAACCGGGGGCAGTGACCCAGAAGGGTTAGATCACTGCTCGGGTCAGTCTGGGTATCAGTCAGCAGGTGGTAAGTGGTTGTATTCTCTTCCCTTGTTATTTCCCTTATCTTTATTGGTCATAGCAATAATAGTTTGCATTATACCTTAGTTACTGGACTGCTCTTATCTCAACCCATGGGAGTTACAGGCTTTCAATTTCCCTCCTCATCCCTCCAGGAGCAGGGAGGAAGAAGTGAGGGAGAGAGATAGCAGCTGCATGGTTCTGAGTTAGTTACAGTTGGGCTTAAACCACAACAGAACTATATGTTATTATTTACAAAGGAAATTACCTAGGTACAATCTGAAGTTCGCTTAAAAGCATTAATATTTACTACTTGTGACAGGTAAAACCTTAACTCCCCCATGTTGCACTTTAGGTAGAAAAATATACAATTCAAAGTTAAAATTAATCATGTGTATTTAGCAGTAGAATAAACTTCTCTGTGATAGGACATCTCATCTTTCTATTAAATTATCTTTTAAATGCTACTGTGGCTCTTCTGCATAAAATAAGTCAATAGAAATTAGTTTTTAACTTCATGTTTCACAGTCCGCTTCAGTTTAGAAAAATCCCACAGTCATGCTGACTGCAGAACAGAATCTGCCAGGCAGCAGCACAGTCTGAAGGAGTGGAGCAAGAGCCTTGTCCATTCTTTGCCAAGGCTTGGTAGGAGACTGCCAATGAACTAAAAGGACAAGGTAGGAATAAGCCCTCACTAAACTTGGCAACAACAAAATAAAAATCTAGTCCTTTGCTGTATCTATTATATCCCAAGGCCTTCTGAAATCACAATCTCCAAATAGAAGCTACACATACAGAAAAAAGTTAATAAAACCCAGAGTTTAAATCCTCATGATATGCAAAAACACTATCTTTCAGAGGAAGAAGAATACCATATCTGACATTTGACCAGAATGGATGTGCTGCCAGAATATCAGGGAGACATGCCAGAACTGAAAACATTCACTCAAAATGCACCATTTACTGTACAATTCTTGTGTATTAATAGCTATGGGAAAAGCAAAAGAGAACAAGTTAACAATAACAGCATTTCCCTCTATGACCTCCCCCCGTTTGTTCCATAAACAGGTTCAAACTAGCTTCTCCCTGAGCTTCAGAAAAATGTCACCCTGAGGGGTAATGTCTAAGAGGCCTTATTCCTTGTGCAGCTAAACAAGCTTCATCAAATAGTAATCAAATAATTTAATTTAAGGTTAAAACAAACAAGACAAAGTCATAAAGTGTAAATACGTACAAAGTAAAGCAAGATTGTAAGATGTACTAGGGATTGTTTCACTCAAACTTCCTTGATTCAACACACAAGGATGAATCTCACACTGGAATCCATTGCTAATTATCTGAAACCAAACAAGGGTTTAATATAGTCCAAGCTGCCCTAATTTACAGCATTTTATGGCTTGCATAGGACTGCATGAACTAGCATAAATTAGCTTAAACCAGTCGGCAGAGTGGGGATTTGTTTCCATTCTCTGGGTCCAAGGTACCCTTCAGCATCTTGAGGTAGGCAGTAGAGAGCTGTATTAACATTATTCCACAACTCCACAAACAGCCCAGGGTCACCTGAAGGAAAAAAAAAAAAAAAAAAAAGGCCAAAAAAACCCCCACAAAACAACCCAAACACAATGAAACAAACAATATTTTGGATGTCTGTGGGTAATTGTGACTGAAGTCTAACACAAACACTTCACTAATAGTTTCCCAGTCTCTGATCCTCATTTCCAGCTCCATCATCCTCAATAGGGAATTCTGTTGCCTACTCTGATTTTGTGGCAGAAAGGACTTCTGAAGAGGGTTGTTCTGGGTTCAGCAGTAGCAGTCATTGTTTCTCCTTCTTAGCAGCTGGTGCAGAGCTGTGTTTTTTGACTTTCAGCCTGGTCAAAAAAGCAGCACTGCACCAGCTACTAAGACAGAGAAACAATGACTGCTACTGCTGAACCCAGGACAAAGGTTAATTCCTGCACTGAAAACATCACTTAGCAGCATTTTACCTCAATTTCTGATGAAGAATAGGATTTTGAATAATTCTAACAACTCTGCTTCTCCACATTAATTACTCACGTGCAGGGCTGATTGACCAACCATGCCCATCTCCAAAGAGAAGCTCTACAGTACACTGATGAAGTGTGGTTTTCTTACAACACAATCAGGACAAAAACCAAAATGATCCCCATCTTGGTGACACTGCCTCTTATTTAAAAGAATGAAAAGAATGGTAGATTCTATCTGACTCCTGGTAAACCTCTGTACAAAAAACAACTTGCCTCAATTTCAGATGGCATAGTATTTTAAGCATGCAAAATTTATATTTCTTTTCATGCTTAATTAATACTGGCAAATACTTAGAGTGGATTCAATTGCTAATAGCTGATTTCAAAGTGATGTTTCTGATGCAATTCACCAAGGTGATAAATAACTGTGTCTTGTAATGAATATTGACCCACTGTACAAAGCATTCATGCACAGTTATCCACATGATTGTTCTTATTTAATATTTGCCTTCTCATTTGAGACTATCAGTCAAGTTGTCAGGATCACAAGGTTTGCATAGGTGTCATGTAAAAAAACATAACAAGTAGGATAAAATACCTTCTCATACCTTACAGGTCACCTAACTGCTTATCAGGCAGCAAAAATCTGATCAGAGAACCGCCTCTACACTAGGTCACAGGTTTCAATCTCATTACTAAGGAGCTGCTTCAGGGAACTGTTAAAGAAACATTAGTTTCTTTAGTACCCGGTTTCTCAAATAGTTCTGTTACTGAGCAGGGTATTTCCATCAGCATTACATGAGGTTGAAATAATGCTGTGAGGGAAAAAACAGAAAGAAAACAAGGGCAAACTCAATGGGCCCTGCAAAAGAGGCTGCACACTTATTATGAATAAAATTCTCTACTAATGAGTTTCCAAGTCTCCATAAAATCCCAATATTTGGCAAAAAGCATTCCATGTTACATTTTAGAATTCTCTGGCATAAACTGTCATGCTTTAATTAAACACAAAATTCAAATCACATCCTCAGGAGATGATGCCTCTAACTGCTTTTCTTTCAGTAAGCCAGCATAGAAATCAAACACAGCAGTAATGCAGCACAGAGACCAGGGCAACTGTGCACCTTGTAGGACTGTTTCCCAAACACCACTCCAAAGGACAACTCCTGAAGTGCTACTGGAAACACATCTAAAAGCCAAGCTCCCTGTTGGCAGAAAAGAAGCCATCCATCTCTGCTATTTTCTTCCTGATTGGTAGGCTACATGAATTGGCAAACACAAGACAGATTGATTAGGTAAGCTAGTTCTGCACAAATTTAATTGTATGCAGCCAACTTGCTACCCTGGACTTCAAGAGAGTAGACTTTGCCCTCTTCAGGGATCTGCTGAGTAGAGAGGATAAAACTCTGAAGGAAAGAGGCCCAAGACAGCTGCTTAATATTCAAGGATCACTTACTACCAAGCTCAGGAGTGACGCATCCCAACAAAGAGGAAGTCAGGCAAGAATACCAGAAGGCCAGCATGAACAAACAATGAGCTCCTGGACATGCTCCAGTACAAAAAGGAAGCCTACACAAGGTGAAAACAAGCACAGCTAGCCATGGAAGAATCCAAATAAACTGTCCAAGAAGCCAGGGATGAGGTTAGTGAAGCTAAAACCCCAACAGAATTAAATCTAGCCAAGGATGCCAAGGGTAATAAGAAAAGCTTCACCAGTGATAAAAGGGACCTAGAAAAAATAAGGGCTGCCTTCAGAAGATCAGGGAGCAGATCCTCCTGAAATAACGCTAAGGCACATGGAAAATAAGGAAGTGACTGGTGGCAGCCAACATGGCTTCACTCTAAGGGCAAATCATGTCTGACAAATTTGGTGGCCTTATGCAATGGGGATACAGCATTGCTGGGTACAGGAAGAGCAACAGACATTATCTGCCTAGACTTGTGCAAAGCATTTGACACTGTCCCACACTGCATCTTTGTCTCTAAAGTGGATGGACAAAGACTTGATGGATGGATCACTCAGTGGATAAGGAAATGGCTGGATGATCATACCCAAAGAGTTGAGGTCAACAGCTCCATGTCCAGGTGAAGACCAGTGATGAATAGAGTTCCTACAATACCACATACAACAAGCTGTCTTGGGACCAGTGCTGTTTAGCACCTTTGTCAGCAACATGGACAGTGAGATCCAGTACACCCTCAGCAGGTTTGCCTATGACACCAAGCTGTGCGATACAGTCAAGGGATGCCATTCAGAGCGACCCTGAAAGGCTTAAGAAATGGGCCTGTGTAAACCTCATGTTACAACAAGACCAAGTACAAGATCCTGCTCCTAGATCAGGACAACCGTAAATAGGTTGGGCAGAGACTGGACTGAGAGCAGCCCTGAGGAAAAAGACTTGAGGGCACTGATTGACAAAATGCTCAACAGGACCCAGCAACGTGCACTTTCAGCCAAGAAAGTCAACCATATGCTGGGCTGCATCAAAAGAAGTGAGATCAGCAGGTCAAGGGAGGTGATCATCCCACTTTACTCCTCTCTCATGAGACCCTACCTGGAGTACTGTGTTCAGCTCTGGGGTCCCCAACACAAGAAAGACGTGGACCTGTTGGAGTAAGTCCAGAGGAGGGCCCCAAAGATGATCAGAAGGCAGAAGCACCTCTTCTGTGAAGACAGGCTGAGAGAGTTGGGCTTGTTCAACCTGGAGATTAGACTTCAGAGACTTTATAGCAGCCTTTCAAGAACACCTACACAAAAACTGGAGAGGAACTTTTTACAAGGGATCTAGGGTAGAGGTAATACTTTTGAAAAGAAAGAGGGTAGATTTAGGCTAGATACAACCAACTTTTTTATGATGTGGGTGGTGAGGCATTGGAACAGGTTTCCCAGAGAAGTTTTGGCTGCCCCATTCCTGGAAGTATTCAAGGCCAGGTTGGATGGGCTTTTGAGCAACCTGGTCTAGTAGAAGTTGTCCCTGATCACGGCAGAGAAAATTGAAATAAACAATCTTTAAGGTCCCTTCCAAACCAAACAATTCTACAATTCTTTGCCTTCAACTCCAAGGAAAAAAAATCCATACTCTGAGGCCGTTTCCACACTGCAATTCCACATGGGAAGGCCCCCACTAACCCTGGGGAACTATAAGAGCTATCCTACATAGCGTGAATAGCAGACAACAGTTTGTTCACCTACTGCTTAAAACAAACTTTAGTAGTCACCACCATGCAACAAATGCTCGTAAAAACCATTTTTTCTTGTGACTGACTACCTCTCTATAGGGAAGACAGAAAAATATAGATACATTACGGTAACCAAAATCTTGCTGGCAGAGAAACATTGTGTACTTCCAAGTACTATATCAAGATAGTCAATATATCCTAATTTTCTCTCCCTTTCAAATATACCAGCTCAGGGAAGTCAGACATGTTTCTATAATAAATGAAACCTGAGGACAGGAAAAGAACAAAAATTGCATTTAATTTATTATATATGAAAACAACCAGAAATCTTCCAAAGCTTCTTAAAAAAAAATAAAATAAATCTAAATATTTATAGGCAAGAGTACATATATACGTAGGCAAAAATTTGTATATACCTCTTAGGAAAGTATCTCTTTTTAACAATAGCTAATTCAAATATCAGAGTATAAGTGTATAACACACTATCCACAGTACTGGGAATCCAGAGTCCCCTTTAACTTCAAGTGTGATTTTTGACACCTAGGAACTCTCTACAGCAGCTGGAAAAGTCCTCAGGAGTTTTTCATATGAAAACAGTTTGACCAAAATGACTGACAAAGTATGAAAGGTACAGCTCATCCTACAGTCCACACTGTGGGAAAGAGATAAGCAAGCACAAGGTATACATACATTTTAAAATACATGCAGCACTGTATTCTAGCGTGCATTTACTCTATTAAAAAAATAAAGCAAGGAATATCCACTCCACATCCACATCTAACTTTCTAGACAGACTGCTACTTAAAGTCAGTATTATGTCCTGTAGAGCTACAACATACCTGACAACATCTCTAACTCCCCTGTCATCACCAGGGATTACTTTTTAACCATAACTGTGTATTTTGGGTTCTGCATGACCTACCTGAATCTACTTTTTCACAATATGCTCTTGTATACAAGGGCTTCTAGAAGTGTACCAGCAGTAAAAGTATGATTAGGGAAAATGTGGGGCCACTGCTGAATCAGATGGGTGGCCTGGTAATAGAAGACCTCTCCACTCCACCCTAGTGAAGCCACATCTGGAGTACTCTGTCCAGAGCTGGGTTCCTCAGTACAAGACAGACAAGGAGGTATTGGAGAGCGTCCAGCAAGTCAGCCACAGACAAATGAGGTCTGGAGCATCTGTCTTTTGAAAAGAGGCTGTGGGAGCTGGGCCTGTTTAGTCTACAGGAAAGGAGACCAAGAGGATCTCATTAATGCATATCAATATCTCAAAGGCAGATGCCAGGAGGATGGCGCCAGACCCTTTTCAGTGGCACAGGATAAGGAGCAATGGCCATAAACTGAAAACACAGAAAGTTTCACCTCAACATGAGGAAGAAGTTCTTTACTTTGAACTTCAACCTTGAGGGTGGCAAAGCACTGGAACAGGCTGCTCAGGGTGGTTGTGGAGTCTCCCTCTCTGGAGACATTCAAAAACCACCTGGATGCATTCCTGCATAACCTGCTGTAAGTAAACCTGACTTGGCAGGGCGGGTCAGAGCAGAGGATCTCCAGAAGTCCTTTCCAGCCCTAACAGCTCTGTGACTCTGATCTCTCGGGGTGGTTGGTGCCACAAGGTAAATCAGAGTATGACCCAGTATAGCCATCCTTCAGACCTAGTTAAATCTGCTGAAATATTTCTTGCACTGAAACATTTCACTGATGCTGCGCAATGTCCCCTTGGCCAAAAGAGACATGCAGTACTGTAGTTGGTAAATGGAGAGCACAGGAAACACAAACTCTGAAGTATCTATTTCACCAGGAAAATAATCTCCTTTAAGTAAAATAAATAGCTGTGAAATTTTTGATGTCTTTCATCCTAAGGGGGAGAAACAAAGACATTTTCCATTAAATATTATACAAGGTTCAAATGTTGAGGAAATCATATATCTCAAGTTCAACCTTCAATAAAAAAATCATGAACATTTATTATTAATGATCTTTACTGACAAATATCTTCATCTAAAATTCTTAACTGATAGGGACTTTTCAGAATTTTTTTCACAAGGCAGTAAGAGAAATATTTCACTCAGGCATCTGTGGCTGCATGCTCCTTCCTTCTCACTGGGGAAAAGATTATACAGTTTAAATAAAACACAGAATAAAGACTCTGTTTATACAGGCAAGACTATGAATGCTAAATAAGGAGGGGGATGCTCTGAAGCTGGTGAAGTTCTTGGAATTTCTACAGTGGCCATACACCATACATAACATCAGCCCAATATTAATGAGCCAGAGACTGGAGTGCCTACATGTCAGAGCTTTCTTTAATATACTAGGCAACAGAACTATACTTCAGGTCAAGACTCTTTTCAGGCTAAGAATCAGAGAAAAATAATATTCCTTTACTTGTTGATGTTGATGTGATTTTGGGCAATGCTGAGCCTGAAGCTGTAATGGATTTAGTAAAATTGCAGCTACCCTGCTCCTCAGGGACAGGACACACAACAGCAGCAACCTCATCTAGGGCCAAATTTCAGATCCTGAAGGTCTGTAAAACCTTTGGCCTTATAAGGCAAAAAATTTTAATAAGAAATAAAATCACTTTACACCTTCCTCAGGTTTCTTTTTTCTTTCACCTTCACTGAAGCCTTATTCCCCTGGAAAACAGAACCACCGCAAATTACTGGTAAACAGAAATATTTGCAAATGCTATTGTCCAGGCACTCCACTATCAGAAACAAGACTGTGCCTTCTCCCAGCATATCCAAAATCTCTTTCAAGTAATTATCAACACAACTCTACTCTAGTGAGTGATCTAAAGAGACCAGTTTCATTTCAAAATGGAAATGCTGATTCCAAAAAACATGATTGCACTAACATTTTCACACACACAGAATCATAGAATAGTTATGTCTGTAAAGGACCTTAAGATCATCTAGTTCCAACTCCCCTGCCATGGGCAGGGACACCTCACACTAAACCATGACACCCAAGGCTATGTCCAGCCCGGCCTTGAACACCACCAGCGATGGAGCATTCACAACTTCCCTGGGCAACCCATTC